>JAFEMH010004625.1:105000-199859 GCA_022495995.1 Adenophora triphylla var. japonica
ACATTGACATAATGACCTGACCATTGTTCCAACTGAACTTCAGCAATATAAGCATAATTACATATGCCATGCTAGTAAAATGACAAACATATTCAGCTTGGTAGGATGACATCTTAAGATTTATTATTTCAATAAGAGGTGCACAAATACATCTTAACCATACACACACTGCAACAGCAACAAAGTAGGAAAAAAAATTAAAAAATACTTTGCTAAATTGAAGCAAATCAGAACCTGAGAGCGGAACGGCGACGGCGATGAACGGCGAGCGAGACTGGGAGAGGAACGACGACGTCTGAACGGCGACTACGACTGCGTTGAACGGTGACTAATGAGAGACAGAGAGAGAGAGAGAGAGAAAGCGAGTGAGAGAGAGAAAGCAATTGAGAGAGAGAAAGCGAGTGAGAGAGAGATTACCAACCGGTGAGAGCGCGAGCTGTGACGGCGAACGGCGAATGGCAAACGGCGCGACGGCGTTGGTTCAGATCAAGGGTTTGGCGATTTGGATTTCAGGCGTATTTGATTTCAAGGCGTAAATGGCCGAGGAAGGGGGAGGGTTTTTATTTATAGGGCTTATTACCGACGAACGAAGTCCGTCTGGATTATCGCGGACTCAGTCCGTCGGAGAAGGAATTAAAAGCATTACCGACGGATTAAACGAAAATTTTTTAAAAAAATTCCCGGCAAATAAAATTTAAATTCCGTCGGTAAATGTGTTGTTTCCGTCGGTAATACCGACGGACTGCGTCCGTCGATAAATTTTCGTCGGTAATTGCCCTGTTTCTAGTAGTGTTATACACTAGATTCAATGGATCTCTTATCAGCTGATATCAAAATCTCAACTCCTGATAAGTGAGACAATATTAGTCTAATTTGGCATAGCCGAAGCTATATCAGAAAGGTATTTGTGAGGCCCCCTCCCAGACTCGGGACCTATAGACTCGTGCCCCAAGCTGGAGGGTCTCAACCTTCCCTTAAAAAAAACTTTTTGTTCAAATAACTTGGAAGTACAAATAAACTTTACCAAAATCAACATAACCTCTCCACCTGGAGGTATTATATAAACCATGTTTGAAAAGTCATAACCTGTTTAGTTACAAACTCACAAATGTTAAGGCTTACACAAGCCAACTTTGAAAGATAACCAACTCCCCGGTTTAATTACAATACAAACACCCTGAAACATGTTTATAAAAGTTTTATATACAAATCTCCCCAAAAGAATAACATCCACCACCTACTCCCAACTCCCAAACCATAACATACCCTGACAACCCAAAAGTATGAGATCCAAACTCCTTTCCGGCCTCACCGATCTGGTCCTCCTGTCTCAGCGGGATCTAAAACAGTAAAGGGAGAAGGGGTGAGAATAAATCTCAATAAGTTATTATGGATGCAACAATATGCCATATAATATGCAACACATAAACAGGTTGCTCATAATCACATTGGTAAAGCGGTAAACACATTACGTTACCTCATTTTACCTTTCCCGTCTGAATAATAAGTAGTACAACGGCGGGAGTAAAACTCCACTCATTTGTGAACTGCTTAGGCATATTCACATCTTATAAGACCCATTTTTCAGGGAAACATATAAGATACCAGCGATCTGTAAGGCTTTTGGCTCAATACAGAAGTTACAACCCCAGTCTGTGGCCACAGAGGGGTAGTGGTCACAGGTATAATGTAATCTGAGCACCTTATGGAACAATTTCTCATAAGTGATCGTATTCCATTATACCCCTGATGATCAGCTGATATAAATACATTCAAGCACATAATAGATACTTGAAAATAAATCCACACTTTGGGATATCAATACATAACATGGTACTATTACTCATGTTAAACCATCACAATAGTGTAACATATATTTAAACACTATTGAATAACAATAATCCAACACATGGTATTAATACTCATGCTCAAACCAATGAAGTAGTGCAACATATATTTCACGCACTATATGAACCAATAATCATGAATAGGTAACCACGTAGAGGTGCAATATAATATAAGTAGCCCTACGTATCCATGTCGTAATATTGAACACCTTCTATAAAGGTTCCATATCCATTTACCAAGTTTTTATCAACTTTGGTTAAGTATTTACAATGCCTTCCAACCATTTTCGGGACATTATTTAAAGCCCTTCCCTTTATCATTTTGGGCCATTTAAGACTCCATTGCAAAGTACTAATGTTGTACTAGAGCTATAATCAAAGAGGAACTAAATCTATACTAGTTTGATTAGGTTTAAATGCTTGCAAACTTGATACCAAAAACCAGCCCTGGGCACGACTCGTGCCATCCAGCACGGGTGGAACAATTTCCACGACACGTTATCACGAGTGAAACAGAAGGCCACGACTCATGCTCCAGGGCACGAGTCGTGCCCTTGCCCAGAAACCATGCTGAAGTTCAGAACATCAGCAGGACAAAGGAAATTATCATTTTCCCTCATGCTCCTTCCCTTCAACTCAACTCTACCAACTCCAAACATCAGTATAATGTTTCCAAACAATAAAACATACTCCCTCCAAGCCATATAACAATATTATACCACCTTTCCAATTAAACCAAACCATATTATCAACCCTTTACCCTACTTATTTCCAAAACCATATGTTCATCATTTCAAAGGCCAAATAAAAATGCTAAAAATATCAAGAACCAATTATATCATTATAATATCATCTTTATACATATTATGAACAATTATGGAAAGAAATCATAATAACTTACCAAAATGTTTCGAAAATAATAATAACTTTGATCGGCTATAATTGTTCTACTCGACTCCCTGATCATTTATATGAAGTCAGAATTGAGAACGGATCAAGGGATGATTTTTAACGATTTTCGGAAGGTAACCCTAGGTTGATAAGAACGTAGGAAAGAAAGAGGAAGAACTGAGGAATTTTGAAGCTTCTGGGAACTTTTATGGATTTATATAACAAAAGTTACATTCTAGCTCCTCCAGGTTCTAACTCTTTTCAACCAACCACCTTAAAGTTATATTTTCACTAAAGCTCCTCGACAACTTTTATAAATTTTCATTTTAAAATTTCAAGTATTATAACTTTACTACAATACTTCCTATTTATTCCATTTAGACATTATATAATGAAAATTAATTTATTAACATCTAAAATCACGTAATTTACCAACTTATAAAAATAAACACATAACCAAATCCAATTACCAAATAATGCCTACCATGAGATGCAATGCACCCCACCCCCACGTGCTCCACGTGTGACCAAAATGGTGCCTAGGTTTAGGGTCGTGACACTCACTCCCCCTTAAATAAAATTCGTCCCGAATTTGAAATTCACTTACCTGAATGCTCAAATAACCCAGGATACTTCTCTCTCATTTCAGATTCCAATTCCCAAGTAGCTTCCTCAATAGTGTGATTTTTCCATAAAATTTTCACCACATGAATACTCTTGGTACGCAATTCCCGCACTTGCCATTTCAGAACTCTTAATGGTTCCTCCACATAAGACATATCTGCTTGAACATCCTCGGGAGGAGAACTCAAAACATGAGATGAATCATAATAGTACTTCCGTAACATGGAGACATGGAATATATCATGGAGAGAAGAAAGAGATGGAGGTAGAGCCAATCGATAGGCTAACTCACCAACCTTCCCTAATACCTCAAACGGACCAATAAATCGTGGTGCCAACTTCCCTTTGTTGCCAAACATTTTAATCCCAGTTCTAGGTGAAATCTTCAAAAATACAAGATTACCAACCTGAAATGATAACTCCCTTATTCTAGTGTCGGCGTAGCTCTTCTGGCGACTCTGGCCTGTCTTCAATCTGTCTCGAATTACTTTAATCTTCTCAGTTGAGTCTCTAACCAAATCTGGACCCCAAAGTCTTGCTTCACCAACCTCGTCCCAACACATTGGAGACCTACATTTCCTCCCATACAGTGCCTCATATGGTGCCATCTCAATACTGGACTAGTAGCTGTTATTATACGCAAATTCTACCAAAGGTAAATGATCTTCCCAAGATGAGTGAAAATCCATCACACAAGCTCGTAGCATGTCCTCAAGAATCTGAATGGTTCTCTCAGTCTGCCCATCAGACTAAGGATGAAATGTCGTGCTAAAACTCAACTTGGAACCTAAATCTTCGTGCAAAGCCTTCCAAAACCGCGGGTGAATCTCGGATCCCTATCTGAAACAATGTTGACAGGCACTCCATGAAGTCTCACAATCTAGCGAATATACAACTGGGCCAATCTATCCAAGGAATACTTGGTTGAAACTGGTAGAAAATGAGATGACTTTGTCAACCTGTCCACTATCACCCATATAGCATCCATCTTCCTCGAAGTAGGAGGCAATCCAGTCACAAAATCAATAGAAATGCTTTCCCATTTCCACTTCGGAATATCCAATGGTTGAAGTAATCCCGCGGGTCTTTGATGTTCAGCATTGATTTGTTAGCAAGTCAGGCACTTTGATACAAACTCAGCAATTTCCTTCTTCATGCCATTCCACCAATACCCTATCTTCAAGTCCTGATACATCTTCGTGCTTCCAGGATGAATAGCAAATCTGGACTTGTGGCCTTCCTCTAATACTTGCCTTTTGATTTCCGGAGAAGAAGGTACGCAAATTCTACCTTTGAATGTTAAAATCCCATCTTTGTTCAACCCAAACTCCTCGGTCTTTCCCTCTTGTAACTTTCCCAAAATTTTCCTCAATTCAATATCATTCTGTTGAGCTTCCAAAAGATCCCCATATAGAGTAGGAATGGCTCGGACATTCACAAATAGCATATAACCTCTTAATTCACAGGACATCAAGGATGATAAATGAGCCTTTCGGCTAATAGCATCAGCCACTATAGCCTTCCCTGGATGATAGGAAATGACACAATCATAGTCCTTCAGCAACTCTAACCAACGCCTCTGCCTGTTGTTCAACTCTTTCTGGGTAAACAAGTATTTCAAGCTCTTGTGATCAGTGAATTTCTCAAATTTTGCTCCATATAAATAGTGCTTCCACTTATGCAATGCAAAGACAATAGTAGCCAACTCCATGTCGTGGGTAGGATAATTCTGCTCCGTTGGTGATAACTTCCTTGAAGCATATGCAATTACCTTCCCATTTTGCATAAGGACACAACCCAATCCTTCTTTAGAGGTGTCACTAAAACTAACAAAATTCTCGCAACCATCTGGAAGTGTAAGGATCGGAGCTGAAGTCAATCTCTTCTTCAACTCAGTAAAGCCAGCTTCACACTTCGCATCCCAAACAAATGGTATATCCTTCTGAGTCAATCTGGTCAATGGAGTTGCAATTCTCGAAAATCCCTCTATAAATCTTCGATAATACCCCGCTAAACCAAGGAAACTACGAACCTCGGTCACTGTAGAAGGTTGTTTCCAGTTGACTACGACCTCAATCTTCGTAGGATCCACTGCAATACCCGTACTCGACACCACATGACCCAGAAAAGAAATTTGTTCAAGCCAAAACTCACATTTGCTGAACTTGGCAAATAACTGTTTCTCATGAAGCACAGATAAAACAATTCTCAAATGCTTCTCATGTTCTTCTCGGGATTTAGAATATACCAGAATATCATCAATAAAGACCACAACAAAACTGTCAAGATACGGCTTGAAGATCCTGTTCATCATGTCCATAAATACTGCCGGTGCATTGGTCAACCCAAAAGGCATAACAATAAATTCATAATGACCGTACCTTGTTCTGAAGGCTGTTTTAGAAATATCACCTGGTTTGATTTTCAACTGATGGTATCCGCTACGCAAGTCAAGCTTGGAATAGATAACGGAACCTTGAAGTTGATCAAATAAGTCATCAATATGCGGAAGAGGATATTTGTTTTTAATAGTAGCTTGATTCAACAGTCTATAATCAATACATAACCTCAATGTACCATCCTTCTTCCTGACAAACAAAACTGGTGCTCCCCAGGGTGAAACACTTGGACGAATGAAACCCCTGTCTAACAATTCCTGCAACTGAATTTTCAATTCTTTTAACTCAGCTGGAGCCATTCTGTAAGGTACTTTAGAAATTGGTGAAGTACCTGGCAACAAATCAATACAGAAATCCACCTCTCTATTCGTAGGCATAGAATACTCAGTTGAGAATACATCAACAAATTCATTCACAACTGGAACATGAGATAGCTCAGGAGACGTCTTACTAGAGTCTAACACATACGCCAAGTACCCCTCACACCCTTTTGATAACAATTTTCTAGCCTTTAATGCAGATATAACATGAATGCCAAATAAAGACTTATCAGCATCAAACATAAACACAGGCACATCTGTCATAGAAAAGGTGACTCGCTTCTTGCGACAGTCCACCAAGGCATGACAATTACTCAACCAGTCCATGCCTAAAATAACATCAAAATCTCGGATTGGTAACTCTACCAAATCCACTGGCAATACATGCCCACATATGATCACCTCACAATCATGATAAATTAAAGAGGATTCGAGGCAATCTCCCACAGGAGTAGAAACCTCTAGCATATAAGGCAACAACTTAGGCAATTTGTGCAAAGTGAATGCAAAATGAGATGCCACATAAGAATGGGATGACCCAGGGTCTATAAGAATACGAGCCCTGACACCTGAGACAGGTACTATACCTCTAATGACCGTGGTAGGATCTACCTCGCCTCGACCCAAGGCAAACACTCTACCTTGCACTCTCTCCTTAGGCTTCCCCTCAACATCCCTCTTTACACCACCTCTTAGCTCGCCACCCTGTTGTCTGTTACCTGTAGCTTGACCCCGTTGAAATTTAGGACAATCCTTTCTGTAGTGCCCCATTTCTCCACAACTCATGAATTTACCTTGTTTACTCCAAAATTTGTCTTCAGAATGTCCCACCTTCTTACAAAAATTGTAAACAGTCCCAAACTGGCTGGAGACAGGACGAGTTGAAACTGTGACAGTTCCTCTAGCCACTCCTAGAGTGAAAGGCTTTGGCTGACCCCTGTTCTGTCCTGAACCCTGGCCTGGAAACTTGGCCTTGCTTCCACTGCTGCCTTCAGGTCTGCCCCGATGTTCTTCAATATCATTTTCAATTCTATAAGCCATGTTCACTGCTGCTTGATAGTTGGTAAAATCATGTGTCAACAGCTGCTTTCGAAACTCCAATCTCAGTCCCTTCACAAACCTGTAGACTCTCCTCTCCTCCCATGGTACTATATGAGGACAATACCTTGCTAACTCTGTAAATTTCGTCGAATACTGGGCCACTGTCAATGTCCCCTGCTCGAGCCTCAGAAATTCAACCTCTTTCTTGTCCTGGGTAATCAATGGAATGAAATGTTCTTTAAACCTTCTGGTGAAGTTGTCTCAAGTTTGGGGCGTGTGGTCCCGCTCCCAACTCTCCTTAAGTATCTGCCACCAGTGCTCTGCAGGACCTTCCAACTTGAACACAACACATCTGACTTTCTCCTCGTCTGAACTTTTCATTGCCACAAAAATTTTATTCATAGCTTCTAACCATCTTTCTGCTTTCACTGGATCTGGATCCCCATTGTAGCTTGGTGGAGCCATTTTAACAAACTTCTCTAACCCGTGTGCTTGTCTTCCCTCAGGTTGCTATTGAGCCTGTCCCTGAGCTGCCATATTTTGAAGGAAAACCCTGAACATATTCATCATTTCAGCATTCTGGTTTCCCCAGGCTCCCATATCACCCATATTTCTTTGATCCCTTTGCTGGTCATCACCAGTTCCCGCCATCACACCAATCCCTGCATTAAACACTCGGCGTCAGATATCACACACTCCCCCTTAGACTAGACATCCACCCTTGACTTCTAACCAAAGCTCTGATACCAACTGTGAGGCCTCCTCCCAGACTCGGGACCTATAGACTCGTGCCCCAAGCTGGAGGGTCTCAACCTTCCCTTAAAAAAAATTTGTTCAAATAACTTGGAAGTACAAATAAACTTTACCGAAATCAACATAACCTCTCCACCTAGAGGTAGTATATAAACCATGTTTGAAATGTCATAACCTGTTTAGTTACAAACTCACAAATGTAAAGGCTTACACAAGCCAACTTTGAAAGATAACCAACTCCCCGATTTAATTACAATACAAACACCCTGAAACATGTTTATAAAAGTTTTATATACAAATCTCCCCAAAAGAATAACATCCACCACCTACTCCCAACTCCCAAACCATAACATACCCTGACAACCCAAAAGTATGAGATCCAAACTCCTTTCCGGCCTCACCGGTCTGGTCCTCCTGTCTCAGCGGGATCTAAAACAGTAAAGGGAGAAGGGGTGAGAATAAATCTCAATAAGTTATTATGGATGCAACAATATGCCATATAATATGCAACACATAAACAGGTTGCTCATAATCACATTGGTAAAGCGGTAAACACATTACGTTACCTCATTTTACCTTTCCCGTCTGAATAATAAGTAGTCAACGGCGGGAGTAAAACTCCACTCATTTGTGAACTGCTTATGCATATTCACATCTTATTAGACCCATTTTTCAGGGAAACATATAAGATACTAGCGATCTGTAAGGCTTTTGGCTCAATACAGAAGCTACAACCCCAGTCTGTGGCCACAGAGGGGTAGCGGTCACAGGTATAATGTAATCTGAGCACCTTATGGAACAATTTCTCATAAGTGATCGTATTCCATTATACCCCCGATGATCAGCTGATATAAACACATTCAAGCACATAATAGATACTTGAAAATAAATCCACACTTTGGGATATCAATACATAACATGGTACTATTACTCATGTTAAACCATCACAATAGTGTAACATATATTTAAACACTATTGAATAACAATAATCCAACACATGGTACTAATACTCATGTTCAAACCAATGAAGTAGTGCAACATATATTTCACGCACTATATGAACCAATAACCATGAATAGATAACCACGTAGAGGTACAATATAATATAAGTAGCTGTAAGTACCCAAATCCGGATCGTCAAAATCCGTTAGAAACTTAACCGGAATCCGTTAACTGGCCCGCTTCAGGTTAACCGGAACTCGTTAAGCTCCCCGTTGCCATGCCAACGAGACGTCCCGGGACTGCCTCGTGCATCCCAACGTCGAAACATACTTAACACACGTCATCGCACGTAAAAGTACGGCTTTCCCTGAAAAATGCACTTTTCGGCACTTTTCGGGGGCATTTCAGACATTTTTCGGACTGTTATTTTAAAAACGGACAAAACCGGGACCCGGGAACGAACTCCCACACATTTGGTGAGTCATGGGACACGTGGCAAGCATGCCACCTCCCTCTAGTCACCTTTCAATCAGAAATCAAGGCCAAAAGACTAAAATACCCATGGTATGCAGTCCAAGTCCGACCGGACTCCTTTGCAGATTCTCAGAAATTGCCAGCAAGTCCCTCAAATTTCCAAAGTTTCACAAAACCCCCTGGATTTCAGTCTAAGTCCGATCGGACTCATGCTGAATTTTCACCTATAAATAGAAGGGCTGTCAAAGCCATTTAAAAAACAAAATTTACTCCCCAAAATCACCACAGCCACGGCCCAAACCCCTTCCACCCCTTCTCGAGCTCCTATTTTGCCTCGATTTGCGTGAAAACTCAGTGTTTCAACCAAACACGAACCAAAACACCTCAAAACACCATTCCAAACCACTTTCTGTATCCCGTATATACCCCCCGAGCCAAAGGAGTCGACCCTAGCCATAGGTATAACTCCCTCTCTCTAAATCTCTCGTTCTGTCTCGGTTTACGCGCCTGTCGCTAAAACCGTTTCGGACGAACACCGTTGAAATGTAGACGCCTCCGTCTAACAGGGTCCGATACGTTTTAGTCCCTCGATCCTCTTCTCTTCCCGTAAGAGAAGTAATCACGGGTTAAAACGGCGTTCCGATCCCGTTCCGTTTAAATTTCTGTCATTTACCATTCCGGATCGATCGATCCGTCGATTGTCATTTACTTTTCTGTTATTTACAATTCCGGACCATTTGATCCGTTGAACGTCATTTACAATTCCGAGTCGTTTGGCTCATCGATCGTCATTTATGATTCCGGATCGTTTGATTCCGTTGATACTGCAATTTAAATACTGTCTTTTACAAAGTCCAACCCATTTGGATCGTGATAGTATTTACCTTTCAAAGTCCGAGTCGCAACCCGATTCGTTGATTGCAAATCATTTAATACGTTTTTTCCCGTAAAAAAATGTTAACAATGTAATGCCCGGTTCAAAACCGGAGTTCGACATTCGAACTCTCTTTCAAAACGCGCGAAATGACGTTTGGCATCCGAACGCTCATCTTCAAACTTAGAAGCCGCCATTTGACATTCAAAATCATTTAATACGTTTTTCCCGTAAAATCGTTAACAATGACACGCCCGGTTCAAAACCGAAGTTCGACATTCGAACTCTCTTTCAAAACGCGCAAAATCGACGTTTGACATTCAAACGCTCTTTTCTTAAAAGTCAACATTTGACAATTAAGTTAAAAGTTCAAAATCAGCATTCGCGTCACTTTTCCTAAAACTTCCAAAACCGACGTTTGTCATTCAAATGCTCGCCTTTTCAAACTGGACCATAATCAACGTTTGACATTCAAACCAAGATTAAGCTTGTCATTCAAGCCCCCATTTCAAAATGAAAACACACACACACACGCACACGTTTTCGAGAAAGGTAGTAAGACTCGTCATACGAGGCATTTCGGGTGATCTCGTAATACTCTTCCCGAAACGTAACGTGACCTCCGAACCTAAAGGACTCTCACATCAATAGGAACCTTAGGTTGGCGACCTGTGATGTGATTGAGCAATAACAACCATAGTCTCTTGGAATTCGCACGGATAACCACCAAGATTGAGATATTAAATTCAATCAAAATTATGTTTACCTTTGAAGATAACAACAGATCCGTTAGACAAATATTTTCCACATTTACCCCTTGAAAGTTGTCCTTCCTTTTTCCGTGAGGATCTTGATACAAATCTACCTTTTAATGAAGGATATTGTAAATAAAAAAACATGTTAAATTAAAGAATAGGTCAAATATGAAAATAAACGAGAAAATATATTTATAAGGCACCCTATATGAACTAAAATGATGTATGTCTAACATGATTCAACACACAGGTGATGGAACAATCTCAGTTTCAGATGTGGCATAAGATGTAAGTCACATTTGAGGACATATCTCATTACATGAATTCAATGGGCAATAATCTAATCTTCACAGCCTTTAGAATGCATCTACCCATTTTTTATTGTGGATAAAATATATAATTGGAGTAGCTTTCACTTTTCTATTACCCAAAGATAACCCTTTGTCCAGTGATCTTTTCAATTTTGATTTCAAACTATTATATTGAGGATCACTTGATCACACTGGATTGGATTCATGTAGATGGGAAGCAGCTATTTCTCTTGATGATAGGGCATCCACTGTGAGATATCTATAAAGATTATAACAAGTTATTAAAAGACAACATGAACAAGAAATGCCCACATTCAAGTAACCAGAAATGTCAAGTATGCAAACAAACAAGTGACCACACAGAGATTGTCTGTGCCAATGCATGATATTTTTGGATTTTTCTATTTTCTATATTTTTTTTGAGTTAGTAAATATACAGATGTGGCAATGGATGTGTGCACATTTGTGCTCACATCCTCAAAATATCACACAAGCCAAGAGACTTTCACGGAGAGGAAAATCTCACATGATTTAATGTCTTTGTAAATATATCTGCCAATTGATTTTCAGTACCAACAAATTTCAGACACACAGTTTTTTGCTCTACAAGATCCCTTATAAAATGGTGTCTAATATCAATATGCTTAGTTCTAGATTGTTGGACATAGTTATTTGATATGTCTAAGTCACTTTTGTTATCACAGAACTCAATAAGAATTTTGCTACTTAATCCATAATCTTTAAGCATTTGATTCATCCACAGCAGCTGTGTGCAATAACTTCCAAGGGCAATATATTCAGCTTCAGCTGTTGAGAGGAACACACAGTTTTTCTTTGTACTATACCAAGAAACAAGATTGTTTCCTAGATAGAAGGAGCCTCCTGTGATGTTTTTTCTATCATCACTATTGCCTACCCAATCAGAGTCACTATAACCTACCAAGTTAGTGTTTGTCTCTTTAAATAGTGTAACCCTAGGTTGGTAGTCTCACTCACATACCTAATGATCCTTTTCAAGACCTTTGAGATGGGAAACCTTTGGGTTTGCTTAGTACCTAGCATATAGACATACACTATACATTATGTCAGGCCTACTTGTTGTGAGATACAACATGCTTATTATCATGCTTCTATACATAGTTTGGTCTACCATTTGACCATCAGCATCTTGACTAAGCCTTTGGGATGACCCCATTTGAGTTTGAGGTGAGAGCAGTGTTCAAGGGAGAACTTTTTCACAATGTTCTTAGCATACTTGGATTGGGAGATGAAGATTTACTCCTTGAATTGTTTGATCTGTAAACCTAAGAAATAGGTCAACTCTCCTACCATGCTCATCTCTAAAATGATTTCACTATTAAATATGTGAGTTACAGAATCAAATAATAATAAGTGAAATAAAAAGATAAAAATAGTAAAGCAATTACTAACCAACTTCTAAACAATGAGCAATCTTCCTTTTTCAAGGGAAGCCTACTCTAAACATAAGAAGAACAAATGACTTGTAAGAAATCTAGATGTGTGTTCAGATGTAAGACACAACTTCATACACAACCTAAAAGACTATCTTGAATCTGAGAGATATGAGGATATTTCTCTTTCAAATAATTCTTGATGCGTAAGTCTTCTCTTGGCTGAATAATTTGTATTTATAGGCAGCCCTTCGAAGTTTTCAAATCAATCTTTTCCTTTTTTGTAGCAATCTTAATCGTATAAGTAAATAAAAGACTGACACTACTAAAAACAAAGAGATCTATTATTATTGTTAGTCCTAAATTAACCAATCACAATATATTTACATAAATAAAAGATATACACAAATATATACAATATATTTACCATATTTACATCTAAATCTTTGATAGAAAAGTCAAAAATCTTAATTACCAAACTTATCAATTGGCTCGAATTTAGAAAGCCAATATTCCTACAAATTCTCACTCTTTCACTATTACAGTTAGATCCCCTTCACTCTCTCCTTTTCTTACCAATCGGAGTTAATTTTCAAATTATCATTTAATTATGTTAAAGATTTGAAAATGACTTGAATTTTTTTAGTTTTTTTTTTTTCACAATTTGAAGGGAACAAATTACTCTTATACCTAGTTATAAGAGTAATTATAGTCTTATATCTTTAGGTATAGGAACAAATTTTATTATTTTTTAAGAAAATGTGAAAAAATAATACTTTTATGCTTATCTATAAGAGTAATTATAGTATTATATCTTTAGGTATAAGAGTGGATTGTTTAATAAAATATGAGACTTTTTTATTATTTTTTTAAAAAGGTAAAAAATTGTGAAAAAAAAATACTCTTATTAGGTATAAGAATAAGGGGCTTTTACCAATAAACCACTCAGTCAAATGAAATTGACCAATAAAGACATACATTTTCAAAACTCGCCAATAATTTCCTGCTAAAAATGTGGACAAAAATACACCTAACTGCAATTTTCGCACATACCAGCGCCTTATGCGCTTGATGGGTGAAGATTAGGATACGCTGCTTCGCACTCCCTATGCATTCTCCCTTCCTCTTTCTCTCTTTCCTTTTTTCCCAGTTAATAAAAACACCAACAACTATGAAATTTGCCATACAGTTATTTCAAAAGAATGACATAAACAAATGAGAAATCTACAACACAGTTATAACATAAATCAACTATAATCATGAACAAATGTGAAAACCTATAAAACATTAATGTGAAATAGAATTCTCAATTTATAACATAAATCAACACAGTTATAACATAAACCAATTCTATTTCACAGTTATTTAAATAACTATAAAATAGAATTCACAGTTATTTACACCAAAACTCGTGTCCAAGTTTCATTAGAAATATTAGATGTTCACCAAACTCTAACCAAAATAACTGTGAAATACACATCACAATTCAAAAATTTATCAGTTGTTTAAACAAAATAACTCTGAAATACACATCACAGTTATTTCGCAAATAATGCATAAGGATAAACAAAACAGTGAAAACCTATAAAACATTAATGTGAAATAGAATTCTCAGTTTATAACATAAATCAACACAATTATAACATAAAAACACAAAAACTTGTGCCATGGCGATCTGAGTGAGAGAGAAGAAATCAACAGGAAACGAATTTGAATTTGAATTCAGAGAGAGCGAAAGAGAAAATCTTCTTCCTGTCGTTGAAATCTAGGGCTTATTGTTCTCCATTATTTGAACAACGTTAATACTCGCATTCATCAAACCAATCATGTTTTTTCTTCTATTATGCAGCTTATAGAAACAATGTCGCCGTTTAATTCTATCGACGACTTCCTATTCCTCGCAATTAGAGCGTTTTGCAGTTCTCTGGGCATTTTTGTTCAGATCCAGGTCCTTTTTCCTTTGGAATTTCAATAGTATCTTTTTTATTATTATTATTATTTAAAATGATTGAGCAGTGTGTTTGGAATTATGCTTCGCTCGTTCGTGAGTGTGAGGATTTATCCTGTTTTGAATTTCTATAAAGCCTGTTTGAATCTAATGATTTCATATGTTGTAATTTCGAAATGTTCATTACCTTATACTAACGTTTTTCAGTTAAATAATAGAAGCTTTCATAATTTAAATTTAAGGAGTGAGAGATTCTCGACTCTATTGTTTCTATGTAATTCTTCTGATTCTATAGTATGTTATACCGAAAGGCGCTATCAGTTTGTTTTTGATATTCTTCAATTTATGGCGTGGTTAGATTACTTTAATACAAAGTATGAGAATACATGTTGAGGAATAATTGTAGTTATAGATATTTTTGTCCACATTTTAGCAGGGAGTTATTGGTAAGTTTCGAAAATGTTTGTTTTTATTAGTAAATTTCACCCCATTTTAAGGCATTATTGGTAAAAACCTCTAATAATAATTCTAGTTTTATAATTTTGGATATATGCGTAAACAGGTAGAGATAATGTTGAGCGTGAGTTTCTGTGTAATTTTGCATCTCGCATGAGTATTTATGGGTTTCTCATGTCGTGCAGGAACTCTAGGGTCCTCAACCTTAAATAATAAGTCGAGAGTGGTTGTGATTATTCAACCGGTTCTCATTAATTAAATGAAAATATGTTAAAATATTCTTATTGTATAATTTCAATGGAATTTTCAAAGGGGTAAATAATATACTCTCTCCTCCCAATTTAAAGATTTTAGTTTAATTTTGCATATTTATTAAAATATTAAAATAAATATGGATCAACAATAATATTTTTGGGGGTCAGGACCTACTGGCCAAGGGACAGTTTCAGGAATCATCAATACCATTATTTCATACAGTTAGACGATTTCTTAAACGATTGAATCGCCAAAATCAGCAGCTTCTGCTTCATTCTATCTATGGAGGAAGTCAAAGCACCCCTCCACCCGACTCAACTCCGTAAGCAAATTTAGAGCTCTTCCTCAACGGTTGTAGGCAAACAATAATAATTGAACAGTATAAACTGAGATACGAACATGGGCTTGTCGGGTAAGGCCCAAGTGAATTGGGCCCTAAACATAATCCATCGTCTCAGTTACGAGAGAAGATTTGGGTTTCCTCGTCCCTCTATCTCGTCATTCATAAGGCTGACCTGGGCTCAGCAGACAAGCATAACCAAGGCCCAACTCAAAGTGCCGAGGAAACCTCCCTCGTAGGCTGAGATTATCTCCCTTGAGGACGAGGTGCCTTCCTCGGTTATGACATCATCATGACAGGCCTTTCTACCTATCTCTCATCTCTTCCCCGACTCCTCGTTAACCGGCCAGGTTACGAGGACGAGGAAGTAACATCTCGGCATTCCGGCGGAGCAGCTTATGTTGTGCTAGTAAAATAAGGACACTAAAGCAGTTACAATCTCTCTAGGATTGTAACCTCTTATATCAATTCAGGTCAAACAAGGACTCCTTAACAGATATAATCCTCCTAGGATTATACCTTATCTCTTTACAGTTCAAGTTCAACAGGGATCCTACATATCCATCCCTATAAATACAAGCCATTATTTCCATATTTTGGTACGTTATCTCTTTGACTCGAAGCTCTGTCAATTTGATTTATCAATATACAAACCGTAAACTTAATCTCACACCGGAGGGCCTTCGTCGGTGAAGTCCCGACTTAGTTTACGTTTTCTATCTTATTTTCAGGCTATTCAATCGCCGGAGTACAGCCGACCGCTGGATTTGGGCTGATTCGACTTTTTGGCATTATCAGTTTGGTTCCATTGCCGGGAATCGATTCAAACGCCCATTGAATAGTCTGAAATCTGTTCGCCTGAAGCTCTATTTTCGGCTGAAAGTTTCTTATTTTGGCCGAAAATTGCATTGTTCCGATTTTGATCTATTTTGTTTTCTGCCGGATTCTGCAAATCCGCCTGGAAATTTCATTGAATTGTTCGCCTGGAAAATCTTGTTGGCCGGAAAGTCATTGTTTTGGCCGGAAAATTGTGGTTTAAACAAAAGAAGTTTGTTCGCTTGGTAAATTTTGGGGCCTGTACCATTCAAAGCGATTTGTGATAAGAAACTTGTTTGAATCGTAATTATTCAATTTCAATGGAGGACGGTACTTTTGCAAGTGTTACTAATGAGGAGGAGCGAACCCACACTGACGAGATACCTCCCACCAACGAGATGCTTCCTCCTCCTCCACCTTTGATCGAGGGACCACCTCCTCTCAGCATGACTCTCCGATCTTTTCGGAATCAGCCAGCTGCCTAAGGAGGCATTCCAAATTCTCCTCATAGTTATCCACGAGGAAAGCGAGCAACGAGCAAGAAGATGACGAGGAACGCCGACGTTGGACGAGCTCAGAACGCCCAGCCCATCGACCGACGTACCTTGTTGCACCAACAGATGGAAACTTTGCAGAGAATTTATGAAACTCAGGCTGCTTTATTGCAATTGGATCCAGAAAACTCAATGGTTGAGTTCATCAGGCCTTCGAGGTCGGGCAACTCTCATGGAAGGGAAACTCAGGGTGAAAGACGAGATTGCCAGAGGAGTCCTCCTCGTGGCCGAGATCCCCCTCCCCATGAGCCTGCTGTACCACCTAAGCAAAACCTCCGAGATGCCCCTGAATGTACGCTCGCCGACATTTTTTAGAAAAATGGGAGTCGCCATGCCGTTTTAAAGGAAACATTGAAAACCTTTTGAAAAGAGAATTTGGGTTCGGGGGTCAGGTTACGTGTTGGGAAGAACCGAGAGTTCACCCAACACGCCTCGTAAACGAGTCTTTCAATTGTTCAACATCTAATTCAATCAATAAGTGTGTGCAAATTGTGTGAGACATATTATATGAAGAAATGCATTTTAATGCTTTGTTTTCATTGATAAACTGAGAAATTACAACTTGTGAGCCATTTACTTCGGGAGGCCACATCCCAGATTACATTTGAAATGAACAACTTACAACTGAAATCGACCAGCTGCAAAGTGGCTACATGTGTCGCGTGACACAGGACCTGGGATGGCTAGTTGTGTCGT
This sequence comes from Adenophora triphylla var. japonica, assembly GCA_022495995.1. NCBI lineage: Eukaryota > Viridiplantae > Streptophyta > Magnoliopsida > Asterales > Campanulaceae > Adenophora > Adenophora triphylla. The sequence goes on from JAFEMH010004625.1 coordinate 122,709, forward strand.
GTGACACAACATGCCACTCTGCTGAGGTTTACAATGGATTACATACAGAATGCACAAAGGACCAACTAAGATGAAATACACCAGAGATTCGATTCATGGAACACGGGAATCCACATCCAATTGATCAAGGGGGTGTGGATATGGGGAGATCCACACTCCCTTGATGAACAAGTCACAAATACGTCCAAATTAAACCATGAACATGAAGTAATTATGGAACAATGAGATTAAACAGAGAGATGGCGATTGCCACTTGATAATTAAAGCAGATGGAGCTTAAGTATCAAGTGGATGAATAGAGATTGTAATGACTTATGCAAAATAGAAAGATCTAAGAGAGAGGAGGAGGGAGAGAGTTGTCACCCTTGTAGATCCACAATCTCTACACCAAGTTAGGTGTATGGATCTTCAAATCAGCTTCTTAATGAGGATTCGAACACAGATGGAGTGTTGGACTTAGATCTTCAAGGTGTATGTGAAGGGAGATGGAATTGGTGTATGATGGGGAGTGAATTGGATGAGAGAGAGATTGAATTGAGGGAATTGGTGTGGATTTGTATGGAAGGGAGAGAGAGACGAGCTTCTGGGGTGATTTTGGCAGGGTGACAGTAGGGAGGCTGAAAAGGAATCCAGAAATGAGAGGGGGAGGGTCCAATTTATAAGCTGCTGGTGAGGAGCAACTTGTGTCGCACGGCGTAACGCTTTTGTTTTCTATGGCTCGTTGTGTCGCACGACTTGACAAGCACGATAACCGTTTCTGGCGCCAACAACCTATTTCTGGAACATTCCGAGTTAATTCCCAACAAGTCCAAAACAATTAATTCCTTGTAGGTCCTTTTGCATGGAAAAATGACTTAAAAGTACTTCCTTCGCAAAATCTTATAAAAAGTTTTCGGAAGTCTCGGAATGGACCGAAAATTTACCAAAATGCCCCTAGTGCAATTTTATTATATTAAAAGGCACTCATAAAGGGTCGCGAATTGGATTGGCGTACTTTCAGCCCCTCGTCCTCGGCTTAACAATCATGAAAATGAGAAGGGGGTGGTGGACCTAAGAAGCCACCTAAATTCAAAGGAGCAGGAGGTAAACTCAAAAAAATTGCGAGCGAGGCTCAGTCTGGCTAGGCGTTTATCCCCTCGTCCTAGCCACCATCATCGGCGTGATTCTCCTCGTCCCCGGCATGACTCACCTCGTCCCCGTTACTTTGCAAGGCCGAGGAGTCCACAACCATACAGAATGATCCTCGGCGGCTATGAGGGAGAGCTGAGAAGGGATAAAGCACCTACTAGACGAGGAGAGACCCTTTGAGATGACGGGGAACACAGTAGGGTGAATGGTCACCCCAGAGAAAGGTCCCATCGTAGTTCCCACCGGAGCACTCATTCCAGCACTAAAAATGGGATTGATGCCAAGGAACTGTCACTCTTAAAAAAGAGAATTGATGATATGGAGAAGGGGAAAAAGGACAACGAAGATGATGACAACTGGGCCACTCGTCCCTTCTCTCAGAGAATAACGGATGTACCACCTAATCCTCTCTTTAAGGTCCCGAATTTTGATAAATATGCTGGAACCACTGATGCACGGGACCATGTGCAAAGTTTCGAGTCAACTATGGCCCTCCTCACTAAGGCCGATGACGTTCTCTGTAAAGCTTTCGCGAGCACCTTCTTCGGAACAGCCCTGGCCTGGTTCCGCGAGCTAAAAAAGGGTTGCATCGATAGCTGGAGGGGCATGAGGAGGATGTTCCTAGACCACTTTGCCACGACAGGAAGGAGGAAGAAGAGGTTAACTGACCTTGCCAACATCGAGCAAGGGAAAAATGAGACCACTTTGAGCTAAAATAACCGATTCCGAACCATGGAGGAACAAGTGGAAGAAAGCCTCACAGACAGGGAGGTGATTGTTTGTTTCAACTCCAGATTGAGATCCGGACCACTCACTTATGAACTATCCGCCCGAGAGCCAAAGTCCAAGGAAGATCTGTACAATGTGGCTTATGCAATTGCCATGGCGGAGGATAAAAGCAAAAAAAGGTCTGAAAAAAAGAACCGGAAGCAGCTGGCACTCGCCATGCTTCCAATGGAAATGGAAATGGAAACGGATTCAAGGGGAAGAACAGAACAAGGGGTTCTGAAAAAGCTGAAATCTTTACCCCTCTTACCAAACACATCACTGAGATCATGCAACTGGTGAACCTTCCACCTCCTCGTCCGCTGAACGACAAACCAAAGTTCCCTCGTGACCCTTCCAAATTCTGTGATTTCCACAAGGACCATGGTCACACCACCGAAAGGTGCATTGCCCTCAAACGAATGATCCAAAGGTGGGTTGACGAAGGCAAACTCGACCGCTATGTCATGAAGAAAGATGGCAAGCGAAAACGGAAGGAGGACGAGAGTGAAGATGATGATAAAAGCGAGGACATGGAGCAGAGGCCTCCTAGGGCCAAATTGCATGTGATTCGAGAAGAGGTAGTCTCTACCAGAAAGCTGAGGGACCAAATTCATGAACTAAGCAAGGTATACCATGCTCCTGCTTGGGTTCATAAAGCGAAAGAGGTCATAAGTTTCTCTCCCAATGAATTGGCTGGGAGCCGTGCAGCCCGTGAGCAACCCTTGGTGGTAAAGGGTCGAATTGACAACTGTAAATCCGAGAGACTTCTCATCGACACAGGGTCCTCTCATGATATCTTGTACTACTTTACCTTCCAGATGATGGGATTAAAAGACATCATCCTGGAACCTTATCATGGAAGGCCAGAAGGTTTCACCAACCATAAAGTCGGTGCAAAGGGAACTGTTGATCTACAACTGGAAGTTGGTGAGCATCCCTTCCGAACCATGGCTACAATCATTTTCTTAGTCATGGATCTGACAAGTGATTATCACGCAATCTTAGGCATTCAAAGTTAAGCAAAACTTGGGTTGGTCGCCTCCCTTCCTCACCAACGAGTTAAATTTCCTACTCGTGTTGGAATTGGATGCGTGAGGGTGACCGCCAAGGACTTCTTGGAGCATGTCGTGAAAAGCTAGAAAGCATCTAAAAGCGTGGAGATAGATACTCCGGAGGACAACATCAAAATCTCTAAGTCACTGAAAACTACCCACACAAGCTCTAGGATGAGCTACATCCGCGAAGTACTAGAAGAGGAACCTGTGGTCCTAGAAATTGCAGATGACTAGGACATAGTTCCATCCATTCCGGAGACATATCTTGTTCTCGTCAACGGCCAGAACTCGGGGGCCAGCCCTGACTTGAGGATAGTTGATCTGCCCAAAGTTGACGAATTGATGCAAGAGGAAGGCCTCAACGTAAATGACAATGAGGGTAGAAGAGTTAGAGAAATCATTATTGAGTCCCTGGAATTTTGAGACGGTCCGGTTATGGAGCCCGTGGAGGAATTGGAAGAGGTAGTCATCAACTCTGATTACCCCGAGCAAAAAATCAAACTCGGGGGCCAGCTACCCCCGGAAGAGAAGGAAGAAATCATCTCCCTCTTAAAAAACAGTCTTAATGTCTTCGCTTGGAGAGTTAAAAATATGAGGGGGATTAATTGTAAGTACCCAAATTTGGCTCATGCCTTCCGGTTAATTTTTCCGGTAATTCCGGTAAATTTTCCGGTAATTCCTCGGACTTTCCTAGAGTTCCGGAACAATTTCGGAACTGTCCCAAACCATTTAAGGGCTGAAGGGAAGGCTTAGTAATTAAGAAACACGTTTTTCTTAATTATAAAAACCTTCTAGAATTGCCACCTTGCATAATTCTAGAAATATGCTGAGTCATTGTGGATAATGCCGCACGGCTGCATTAGCCAAGGACCTCTGGCCGCACGGCTTCATTAGCCTTATCCAGACTGCCTATAAATAGAGGCCTCCTCTACCCATTTCCATACACAGTTTTTCCAGCATAAAAACCCCCCAAAGAATTCCTACAAAAATAATAAGCTGAAGGAGCCAACAAGTCATCTCCCTCCTCCATTGAAGCCTCCAAAGTTGGTCCTTCCACCAAGCAAGATACAAAGGAGAAGAGGCCACCACCATTGGTAACCTCTCACTCCCTTAACCTTGCATTTTACTTGCTTTATGTGATTTAAATTGCCCATTGCATTCATATATTGTCATTATCTTGCTTGGGACTTGGTAGTTATCATTAAAGATCATATCTTTATCATACCCCCCTTCCCCCTTTGCATGAAATAGGCATCACTTGCCATTAAAAATGTAATCTTTGAATCAAAAGGTGCATCCTTTGCACCTAAAACCCCCTTTTTTACAATAAAAATATCATCTTTATGCATCCTTTGCTCATAAAAATGCAATCTTTACATCCAAAATGCATCATTTGCATATAAAAATCATGTCTTTATAATAAAGGGGCATCCTTTGCACCTAAAATCAATTTTCATGCATCTTTTTCATTAAAAATCATCCCTTTGTATGAACTTAGCATCCTTTGCTCTTCAAAAATGGAATCTTTGTGCATCCTTTGCATATTAAATACTCTTTTCCTCATAAAAATGCATCCTTTGCATAAAGATCACTTCTTTACATCAAAATGCAACCTTTGCAAATCAAATGCATCCTTTGCAAACCAAAAAGCATCCTTTGCAACCCAAAAATGTCATCTTTTCACTAAAAATGTCATTTTTACATACATTCCTCCATGTCCCCATTAGCAACCTTGGAATGGACCGGTGTAAAGATTCTATCTTTACATCGTTTCTTCCATTAAAGGTTCCATAATCTCTTTAGAAAGGGACAACCTTGAACCCTATATCTCCGATTATCACTTAAGACGAGCATGAAGCATTCATATAAGCTCGATCGTCTTAAGGTGTAGGATTGATGGGCTAAGGACATTCCTTCCTAAAAGAACCTCATTTTTGGACTATAAAAGAGAGTCCTTCTCTCGATCACGCAAGTCCCGAGGCTAAAAAGCGATGATCACAAGTCCAAGATGAGGACGGGATCAAAATCCCGAGCGACAACCAACAAATGGTTTGTACGTCCGGAAGACAACTTGGGACATTCCCTCCCCTTTTATTCAAACACATGCACACAAGAAAGCACGCAAGCAAGCAAGATAAACGGAATCTAGGGAGACTTGCTACGGCAAGGCACCTTGGGTGAACGACGATCCGTTCTTCCCAAGGGGTAACTTAACCTCCGAACCCATAAAATCCCTTTTTTCAAAGTTTTGAGGAAATCAAAATGGCGTGGCGACTCCGTTTTTCAAATTAAACCGGATGTCTTCAAACTCGCGTGAATCCAACAAAAACAAAATTTGGGCACACATTCACAGTTTGGCGACTCCGCTGGGGAAATCCCAAAGGAGAAAAGCTTTCATTTTTAAAATAAACGATACCTGGTATATAGGTGGAAACTACTAACCTTCCTGTATCGCTCCCTAACCCGAGGCTTGGGATAAACGGTGGTTTAACAATCCCACGTACCGGTATCACTTTTCGAAAAAAAAAGTAAAAGAAAGCTTTTCCCTTTGAGCGGGTTAGACTCCCATCGCGGATTCCATTTATTTTGCTTGCTTTCTTTGCCTTGCATTGCATCATTTGCATCTTGGGATTTGTGCATACTTTGAACGGGAAACAACCCGAAATAGCAAAGGAGTGGAACCTGGAAAATTGATCCATGCAGTCGTACGGCTCAATCCTCCTTGGATTCTGACCGGACGGCCTCAGTGGCAATTCCACCAGGAAAAATTGAGGTTAATCTGGCAGCCTTGGCAGCTTGGGGCTATTCAGTTCCAAGACTGACTGGGGCTCCCAGAAAATTTACGTGCTTAACTGTTGCATTCTCCCCCGTCCCAAAAATCATTCCTTTAAAACACATTTATGAAAATCTCTGTTTTAACTCAAAAAGGAACATTTTTAGGAGACCGCACACTACGCGCACCTTATATATCCTGTACACTTTGCACGCACGTCCCTTTAAACCCGGGATGGTTTATCAGCTGCAGTCACGGACAGCCTTACAATGCTCTCGGGCGCGCACGGAATCATCCCAAACTCCCCATGGCATCCAGTGTCGACCAATGCACAGTCCGTGTCACACGTTTCAAAAAACCATGACTTTTTGGTTGGTTTTTGGTCTAGTCCGTGTCATATAGCCCAGTTGCATATCCCCGTAAAGGTCAAGCCTTAGTCCATAACGGAAGTCAAGGTCCTTCGCTCAAGCGAAACTCTGCCAAAATTCTGACAAGGAAAAATTGGTAGAATCTTGACTCCGACATTGACTTTGACCTTGACCTACACGGAATGCGTAAGAGTCGAGACCGAGTCTTTGCCAAGAAAAGTCCAAAGATCTTTCGCTCAAGCGAAGCTCTGCCAAAATTCCGACAAGGAAAAATTGGCAAGATCTTGACCCGGCATTGACTTCGATTTTGACCCACGCACGGCGTATGCAACGAAGTTCAATGTGACACTGTGTCATCCGGCTTTTACCGCCCGACCCATGCCTATTATCTTCTCGGACATTACCGAAAAGTCAAAACGTCAATCGTGCAAGCGAAATTCTGCCGAAATTCTATCAAGGCTGAAAGACGAGACTTTCCCGGTATTGCCTTGACTATAATTCGCATCGCTCGTGCGTTAAAAGTTCCTATGACCTGCTAGACCCGTTAGGAGCGTTCTTCTCTCTCGGTCGGTGGGATCCGCGTGCCCTATAGGACCCTCGCCCGGGGCTGTCCACCCTGGGAGGTCGAAATACAGGTGGAATACGAGGGGCTTATAGACGTAGTGACGGAACCCACTGATCCAGGATCTAGAGTAGTTGCGAAAAAGAAGGGTAAATTCCCTTTTCCAACCAAATAGAAATTAATAAAAGATACTGTTTTAAGTAAACTGGAAGATCCCTAATTTGCATATTGCTTGAGCCTTCAGCCCAAACACCTACCCCGAGTCTAAACCTCTCCTATCCCTTTCCCGCAGTGAGAAAGAATTGGGTGAGAACACCGGTACAACAGTTTGTCGGCACAAAGATCTCAAGTAACCCGTCAAAATCTTCGAGTCTCAGTTTTCCAGTGTCAAAATGGCCAACGAGGTAGTCAACAATGGTAATGACCAAGTAGTCAGAGAGGCCATCCCAGTTCAACCCAAGCCCCATATCTGGTATGATGTATGCGACTGTGAGGATTGTCTGGAATACGAGTATCAAGAATGGATTAATGAAGACGCCCCTTCAAGGAAGAAGAAGAGGAGGAAGTCCACGCAGCAGAAAATAAAGGAAAGGTATGAAGCCGGGGACAAGAGCGTCGAAACTCTAGGGGAGCCTTCAGGCAAGTTTGATTACTACGTCAGTTATGCCAAAGAGCCCGCCAAGGAACCCATCATTCAAAGCACAGTCCAGCCTGATACCCCTATGGACAGTGACCCTCTTGAAGCAGAAAGTGCTGAATTTGTGGCCATCGTGAAATTCAATGAGAAGTTAGCAGATTTAGAAGCAGAATACAGAAAACCCATAGAATACGTGGCCAATCAAGGAAGAATCAAGATCCCTTCTGAAGAAGACTTCATCAGCATTATCCAGGCCAACCCTCCTGTTGGCTATACTGACAAGGTCGTAGTGTCCAAGATCAGTAAAGAGAAAATGAGTTATCAGCAGTGCATTGATTAGATGAGCCAGACTCTTCAGTCAATGAGTCCAGTTGTCACAAACGAGCTCGCCGAGAGACTACATCAAGCTACTCTAGCTCCCCTCACCATCTTTCCACGGTATCGGCCTGTCAATGATTTCCGGCAAGTTTTTGATCAGTTTGAAGTCTCCAACTTTCTGAAGAATGTTGACAAGACTGCTACTCCCTGTTGTGAATTACCGCAGCGGAACGGATCCAAGCCAAGGTGTAATAATAAGAACAACACACACGAAAAGTAAATCACACACAAAGGAACACACAAGAATTGTTAACCCGGTTCGTTGCAACAACAACTACGTCCGGGGGCGCTACCAAGCCAAAATATTCTCTCTAATATTTTCCGATGTTACAATTTGTCTCTAGGCTATCACATGTATTTATAGGAAACAAGAAATCAAATCCTAACAATAAAAGGATTCCTAACATAAGAAAGTATTCTTCTTTCTTCACAAGTCTTCCAAATATTGCTGTCACAAGGAAACATCAATCAAGAGGAAATCTGATCAAATTAGGAAACAGAATCAGTCCAGAATTCTTCCTTCCCGTCTACAGCGCGGCCGCCCTCCATGCCAAGCGCGCCCGCGCAACTGTCCCGAGACTTCAAGCGCCCTCGTCCATTCTCCAGCGCGGTCGCGCAGAGCCCAGCGCGGTCGCGCACATGACCAGAAACTGCTCCTGCGATTTTCCTTCATGGTTTTGACTCCAATCCCAACAATCTCCCACCTGGAGACAAACCATCCATGATACCTTTTCTTGAAACAAACAAATCTCAGTGGCCAGCTATTGCGTTGGTAGCGCCCGGCCTCTTGTCTAGTTATCCAAGTGAGTTGAAGCTGAGCTACGCTTCAACATAACTGTCGGTTCTACCATCCTCCGAGTCTCCATTCCGAATGATCCTCCCTACACATCCCCGCTCACTTGCTTGCTAACTATCGATCTGAGCAGGCGCGAATCCACGTGCCCCACACAATCACAAGCTTGGAACCTTTGTGTGTTCTTTGCAACCCATCGCATCACCGTTCTAGATCCCGCTCCCATGTTGACCAAATTGGCTCCGCGTCGGCCGACTTCATCACCCAATTTTCTATCAACATACCGTTTAGTGAAATTTCTCCCACCATAGCGATCTCGGCCACCACCATACATCATTGGGATGCGCCTTCGTTTCCCCCAACGACTCATGTTGCATGTGGTATACAACATATTTTCCACGCCGCCACGAGCCACCAAGCTAGCTCCGCGGTTTACCTTCCATGTCCCACAACCGAAGGTCACCACACAACCCTCCTTATCAAGTTGCCTTATGGAAATCAAGTTCCTCTTCAAATTCGGAATATGTCGCACATCACGTAGCCGTAAAACAGTCCCATCCGTTGCTTTGACCCGAACTACCCCCTTTCCAATGACCTTGACAGGATATTCGTTTCCCAAACGAACAACCCCAAAATCACCCGGAACGTACTGCTCCATTCTTTCTGCACTGGTGCATGAATGAAACGTCGAGCCCGAATCCAAAACCCACGAATCAGTTGAACTGCTCCCACCCAAGATTAATACGTCCGCCATCTCTTCAAAGAACATTCAATTCCTTCGCTCGCACGACCGCCGGACAACTTCTCCTAAAGTGCCCCTTCTCCCCACAATCGTAGCAAGTAATCACCTTCTTGCCACCCTTACTCTTTTCACCGACATTTAGTGCTAGCCCCGATGTCCCACCCTTGCTCTTCCTACGAATTTCTTCGCCAAGAATCACATCAACGACATCCGAAAACTTCAGCTTCACTTTTCCCGTTGAAACGTTAACTGCTATCGCAGTCGTATCCCAACTTTCCGGCAAAGAAGAAAGTAAAATCAATGCTAGTACCTCATCATCAAGAGTAATAGCCACGGAAGACAGTTGGGTCGCAGTAGATTTGAATTCACTTATATGCTTTGTTGCCGACATGCCCTCCACCATCCTTACGTTCAACAGCTTCCTCATTAGATGAGCTTTATTCGCCGCCGATGGTGCCTCGTACATGCTCGCCAACATCTGTAACATCTCCATGGTAGTCTTCGCCTCCAAAACATTCTTCGCCACATCCTTGGTCAACGTTTGCCTGACAAGCCCTAACGCTTTCCGATCCAAGATTTCGAATTTTGCTTCCTCTATGTCCGCCGGCTTTTCTTTTAATGGTAGATACAAATCCTTGTTCCACAGAACATCCTCGATTTGTGTCTTCCAAAAATTGAAATCCATCCCATCAAACTTTTCGATCAACACCTTATTACCATCCTCCAAAGCTCCCAAGAAATCCATAGCAAAAGACCAGCCAACCAATGATTCGACAAAACCAAAGGGCTCTGATACCAGTTGTTGTGAAAATCACGCCCACGCAGCGGAAACGGACCGAGCTAGGAAGAAAAATAATAAGAACAACACACACGAAAAGTAAATCACACACAAAGGAACACACAAGAATTGTTAACCCGGTTCGTTGCAACAACAACTACGTCCGGGGGCGCTACCAAGCCAAAATATTCTCTCTAATATTTTCCGATGTTACAATTTGTCTCTAGGCTATCACATGTATTTATAGGAAACAAGAAATCAAATCCTAACAATAAAAGGATTCCTAACTTAAGAAAGTATTCTTCTTTCTTCACAAGTCTTCCAAATATTGCTGTCACAAGGAAACATCAATCAAGAGGAAATCTGATCAAATTAGGAAACAGAATCAGTCCAGAATTCTTCCTTCCCGTCTACAGCGCGGCCGCCCTCCATGCCAAGCGCGCCCGCGCAACTGTCCCGAGACTTCAAGCGCCCTCGTCCATTCTCCAGTGCGGTCGCGCAGAGCCCAGCGCGGTCGCGCACATGACCAGAAACTCCTCCTGCGATTTTCCTTCATGGTTTTGACTCCAATCCCAACACTCCCCAGGGCAACAGCAGGAAGGAGTGAGATCCCGGTCCAACCCTTGTCAAACACCCTCGAGTCAATAAGTAGTGTAGGGTCCAGAGTCAGTCAAGTCAGGAATCTTTGAATTCCAGTCCTCTGAGTCATCCGAAGGCCTCACGCCTGAGGATTATGAATATGTAATCGATGTCATCTTTCCCTTTGCTTTGAATGAAATGACAGATCTTTCTGATTATCCCCTTATTGCCAACTTAACAAATGGTAAATTAACTCAAAACTTAACAACAGTTAATAATGAATCATTTGAACAAGATGCAAACACACTAAATGAACAATACATTAAAGAAATCTTTAAGCGAGTTACGTAAAAGAGGAAAACCGGGCCCAAGCCGCCGAGGAGGTTTTGACAAGTGTGAACTTGGAGTACCGTCGAGGAACCTAAAGAGCACGGATCGGAAACTTCTTCCGGGGGTTGAACGGGACAGATCGGTTAATCTGCTCGGAGAATACATGGACGTGTTTGCATGGTCGTACAAGGATATGCCGGGGCTAGACAGGTTCAATAGTGGAGCACGTAATCCCTCTAGCACCGAGATGCTAAGCCGCAAAGCGAAATTGAGGAAAATCAAGCCGAGTGGTCTCTACAGGTCAAAGAAGAAATTGAGAAGCTACTGCGGGTAGGATTCATCGAGTCATCGAATATCCGACATGGTTGTCCAATATTGTGACCGTCACCAAGGCCAATGGGAAGGTGCGCTGTGTGTAGATTTACGGGATGCGAACAAAGCCGGCCCCAAAGATGATTACCCCTTGCCTAACATAGACATCTGGTGGACTCCACCGCCAACTACGAAGTCAAATCCTTCGTTGATGGCTTGTGCTACAACCAGATCAAGATGGCCGAAGAAGACCAAGAAAAGATGCCTTCACCACACCGTGGGAAACTTGCATTGTTATACGGTAATGCCATTTGGGCTCAAGAACGCCGGGGCTACTTATCAAAGGGCAGCGACCGCGCTTTTCCATGACATGATCCACAAGGAGATTGAGGTCTACGTAGACGACATGATAATCCACTCCAAAGGCGAGGACGGACGGCACTTTGTTGACTTGCGAAAGTTCTTTGAGAGGCCGAGACAACATTCCATGAGACTAAACCTGCTAAATGCACCTTCGGAGTGACAAGGGGAAAAGTGCTTGGGTATATGGTCACGGAGCGAGGTATCGAAGTCGACCCCAGAAAGATCAAAGCCATTATGGACATGAGGCCACCTCAAACCCGCACAAGTCAAAAGCTTTATGGGCAACCGCAATACATCGGCCGTTTCGTCAATCGGTTGACCACTATGTGCGAGCCCATCTTCAAGCTCACGAAGAAGAATGTAGATACGTAATGGACCGAGGAATGCCAGGATGCCTTCGACCGAGATCAAAGCATACTTAGTACATCCTCCGCACTATGCCCCCACATAGACAGAAACCTCTTACGCTCTATCTCACTGTCACCGATACGGCAAACTGGGGCTATGCTTGCTCAGAGAAAAAGGACTCTCGGGTAGAGAATGCCATTTACTTTGTCAGTGGAAGGCTGCATGGAAGTGAGCTCAATTACTCCATATGTGAAAAGACTTGTGCGGGGTAGTGCAGGTAGTCGGCAAGTTGAAGCATTATATGCAAGCCCACCCTGTGAATTTGGTCTCAAAAATGGACCCCATCAAGTATATCTTCGATAAGCCTTCTCTCTCGATGCGTCTAGCAAAGTGGTCCTTCTTCTTAGCAGAGTACGACATCAGCTACGTGACCGTAAAGGCCATCAGGGCCAAGCATTGTCGCACCATCCGGCGAACTTCCCGTAATGAGGACCGTGGGCCTCGAACCCCAATTCCCGAGATGAAGGGATCTTCGCAGTCGAGCACTGAAACCGATGGCGCCTTTTCTTTGATGGAGCTGCTAACAAAAGAGGAAATGGCGTAGGGATGCTATTGGTCGATCCGAAAGATGAGCATACACCCATAGCCCTCAAGCTGAACTTCCCTGCCACGAACAATGTCGCCGATGTGAATGTGTGCCCCAAATTTTTGTGGATTCACGCGAGTTTGAAGACATCCGGTTTAATTTGAAAAACGGAGTCGCCACGCCATTTTGATTACCTCAAAACTTTGAAAAAAAGGTTTTATGGGTTCGGAGGTTAAGTTACCCCTTGGGAAGAACGGATCGTCGTTCACCCAAGGTGCCTTGCCGGAGCAAGTCTCCCAAGATCCCATTAATCGTGCTTGCTTGCGTGCTTTCTTATGTGCATGTGTTTGAAAATAAAAGGGGGGGGGTATGTCCCAAGTCATCTTCCGGACGTACAAACCATTTCTTGGTTGTCGCTCGGGATTTCTTGGATTTTATGTATCCGGGATTATGATCCCGTCCTCATCTTGGACTTGTGATCATTGCATTTTTAACCTCGGGACTTGCATGATTGAGAGAATGACTCTCTTTATAGTCAAAGATGAGGTTCTTTAGAAAAGGAGGATCCTTAGCCCATCAATCCTACACTTTAAGATGGTCGAGCTCATATAGATGCTTCATACTCATCTTAAGTGATAATCGGAGATATAGGGTTCAAGGTTGTCCCTTTCTAAAGAAATTATGAAACCTTTATGGAAGGAACGATGTAAAGATAGGATCTTTTACACCGGTCCGTTCCAAGGTTGCTAATGGGGACATGGGGGAATGCATGTAAAAATGACATTTTTAGTGAAAAGATGACATTTTTGGGTTGCAAAGGATGCATTTGATTTAAAGAAATGATCTTTATTTGCAAAGGATGCATAAAGACATAATTTTTATGCAAAGGATGCATTTTTATGAAGAAATTGGGATTTAAATATGTAAAGGATGCATGAAGATTGTATTTTGAAAAGCATAGGATGCTAATTTAGGATAAAGATATGATCTTTAATGCAAAGGATGCTTGAAAAAGGATTTCATATGCAAAGGATGCATTTTTACCATAAAGATTGGATTTTTATATGCAAAGGATGCATGAAGATGATATTTTTATGTAAAAATAGGGTTTTTAGGTGCAAAGGATGCACCTTTGATTCAAAAGATTACATCTTTAATGGCAAAGGATGCCTAATGCATGCAAAGGGGAAAAGAGGGTATAAAGATATGATCTTTAATCTACCAAGTCCCAAACAAGATAATAGCAATTATATGAAATACAATGAGCAAATAGAATCACATAGAGCAATTAGGATGCAAGTTTAGGGCGTGCGAGGTTACCAATGGCTTCCTCTTCTTCTTAGGATTGAGCTAGGTGGAAAGGTTGATCTTGGGATCTTCAAGGAGGAGGGAGGTGGCTTCTTGGCCTTCTTCTTCACCTTCTTGGACTTCCAGCAGCTCTTGGGAGTGTCTTCTTCGTATTATGTGTGATTGATGGTATTGTTGTTGTTGTTAAAATGGGTAGAGGAGGGCTCTATTTATAGGCAGTCTGGATAAGGCCAATGAAGCCGTGCGGCCAGGGACCTTGGGCTAATGCAGCCGTGCGGCATTATCCCTTGTGACTCAGCATTTCTAGAAATATGCAAGGTGGCAAATTCTAGAAGTTTTCCCAAATTAAGAAAAACGTGTTTCTTAATTGGGAAGCTTCCCTTTCAGCCCCTATATGATTTGGAACAGTTCCGGAATATTTCCGGAACACTAGGAAGGTCCGGGGAATTATCGGGAAACTTACCGAAATTGCCGGGAAATTTAACCGGAAGGCATGAGCCAGATTTTGGTACTTACAGCCGAGTACGAAGCCTGCATTGCTGGTTTAGAAAGGAATGTAAAGGAGCTCGAAGTTTATGGAGACTCAGCCCTGATCATCAACCAGGTCTCCAACAAATGGAAGACTGTGGACCCTAATCTTCAGCGGTATCATGCCCATATGGAGGAGTTGACTGGACAGTTCAGAGAAGTGACTTTCCACTACTTGCCAAGGGAAAAGAACAGATTTGCAGATGCCCTTGCTACTTTAGCCTCACTGGTAGAGATCCCCGAGGGAAAAGCCATAAAACCCTTCAGAGTGGGTAGAAGAGAAGCCCCAGCTTTCTGTTGTGAAATAAACCTGGGACCCGAGCCTATCAAGGAACCGTGGTACAATCAAATTTACCAGTTCCTCAAAGATGGAGAGTCAGCTTTCAAAGATGAAGAAGGTAGGCCAAAAGAAGGTGTCAAAGCCAAGATCTTGCAAGCCCTGAAAAGGTTGGCCTACCACTATGTCATTCTAGGAGGCAACCTGTACAAGAAGCGGTATCAAGGACCACTCCTCTTGTGCGTCACTCAAGAAAGGGCCAAAGAGTTGATGACTGAAGTCCACAATGGTCCCTGCGGTCCTCATATGAATGCTAGAGCCCTGATGCAAGTGATCCTCAGAATGGGTTACTACTGGATTTCCATGGAGACAGACTGTGTCCAGCATGTCCGAGCGTGCGACAAATGCCAGCGGTTTGCCAACCTCAACCATCTCCCGCCTCATGACCTGTACTGCATGACGACTCCCTGGCCGTTTGCAACTTGGGGTATTGACGTGATAGGGAAGATAGCCCCGGCAGGAAGCAATGGGCATGAATTCGTGTTAGTGGCAGTCGACTACTTCACCAAGTGGGTAGAGGCCAAGGTCCTCACTTCCAAGAAGGTGGCCCAGTTTATCAAAGAAAACATAATGTGTAGATATGGGGTGCCCAATGAGATCATTTCTGATAATGGGTCACACTTTGAAGGGGACTACGGTAGATTCTTTGTCGAGTTCGGGATCACTCGCCACAAGTCATCCCCGTACGAGACCTCGGAACTAATGGGCCGTAGAAGCTGCTAATAAGACGCTCGAACGGATCATCCGGAAAATGGCCACCCGTGGTCGTGATTGGCCCGAAAAGCTGCACACTGTCACTCTGGGGCTACGAACGTCTGTCAGAACGACCCAGGAGAAACCCCTTTTGCCCTAACTTACGGGATGGAAGCGGTGTTACCGGTGGAGTTGGAAATCCCGTCATTAAGGGTCCTTCCGGAAAAGCAGTGTCAACGAAGTAGAATGGTTGCGTAGCCGGCATGATGAGTTGGCCCTGCTTTCGAGGAAAGAAGGCTTAAAGCCATGGAGCATACCCGAGCCTATCGAGGCGAATGGCCGAGCATTTGACAAAGGTCAAGGCCAGGGACATCAAAGAGGGTGACTTAGTGCTGAAAGTAAAGCCCCCTACCAGAGACAACCCCCTGGGAAAATGGGAACCCGTTTGGATCGGCCCGTATGTGGTGCAGAAGATACTATCGGGAGGAGCCATGAAACTTGCAGACCTGGACGGCAATCCCTTTGTCCACCCAGTCAACGGTGATAAGCTCCGAAGGTACTATGTCTGAAAAAAAAAGAAAGAAAATAAAAAAAATATATTAGTGCAAAAAGAGTAATGCCCGGCTAGGCTGAAACCCAAAAAAAAGGGCGGTCTAGGCAAAAAACAGGGTTGCACATAAAAAAAAGAGAAAAAATCTTAGTGCAAAAAGAGTAATGCCCAGCTAGGCTGAAAACCCAAAAAGGGCGGTCTAGGCAAAAAACAGGGCTGCACAAAAAAAAATAGAAAAAAGAGTTCACCAGAATGAACTACGAAGACCTGAGCCCCTTAGTCTTTCTTGTAAAAGGGGAACGTAGGCAGCCATTTATGGTTCGGTCTAAATAATAAAAAGGGCGATTAAGTTTCCATGAAATGCGTCCTAAACAATAAATAATAAAGGATATTCAAGTTTTCATAAAACGGGTCCTGAGCAAATCAATAAGACATTTGAGTTTTCATAAAATGTGTCTTGATTAATTTCTAAGATAATATTTCTTGTTCATTACAAGTTAAAAAACTTCTTGATGAGTTCAAGCACGGTCTACTCTTGACTCTGCTAACCTGCTACAAAGATCTAAAATACAATAAAATGCCTAATAAAACTACTGTGTTTGCAAAATGGCAATAAGGGAATCCTAAGAAAAGATCTGTCAGTCGTCATTCGCTGAGTCTTCTTTGGTCTTCTTCCCTTTACCTCGACCCCGTCGAGTGTTCTTTCTCTTCTTCTCTATAATGTCGGTCTCCCTCATTCCGATCTCAGGTATCCTCACTGGAGCCTCCATCAAACCTGTGTCAATAAGTGCCCTCTCTACCCGAGCACGAGTCCGCACTTCCTCCCTCTGAGCCTCAGTCAAAGGAGCGACCTCGGACAATCTCTTGTATCGAGCCTCCATATCTCTGATCAGGTCACCCGACTGGTTATGGCGACTCGCCTTAGCCTCAGTCTCCCTCAGAGTCCTACTCGAGTCGCAGTCAGCTCCCAATAAAGCCTGACGTCTCTCCCCCAATATGACCTGAGTCGCTCCCATCTCCCTCTCATACCAATCCAAGTAGACAGTGGTCAAGATGGTACTCTTCCTGCTCCTGAAGATAGCCCTGGGTGGAAAAGCAGCGTAAGTCCAAGCCCTCAAGAAGAATGAAAAGCTGGTTGGATCCCTCATAGCTAATGGCACCACCTCCATGGTACGGATGTCCTCCCAATCGCCCAATGGCTCCTGTAAGGCCCCGAACTGCCTGGATACCAAGCAGGGTATGTAGAAGGATGACCAGCAGAACCCTGGAACCCTCACTATATAGGACTCCTGAAATATCCTCCTGGTCTGTAACCTTCAGTGAGGTACCCACCAGCGGATGTCCGAAGTGGATAACCTAGCCATCATCAGCTCCCAGCTACCCTGGTCCTGCTGTCGAGGTGCACCTCTTCGAGAAATCACCTAAGGGCACTGAGTCGGCAAAGCCCCTGGCAAAGCCCCAAGCCTCTCCTATGACCACAAAGTCGATGCAGTTTGGACTCCCAGACCTCATGAAATGGTCTCCCCTAGCCATCCTGTCAATGCCATGCAAAGTCTCCCCCAAAACCAATGGGACAATGTCCTTCCCAGCTCTGCAATCTC
The DNA here is from genome assembly GCA_022495995.1 of Adenophora triphylla var. japonica. Classification (NCBI taxonomy): domain Eukaryota; kingdom Viridiplantae; phylum Streptophyta; class Magnoliopsida; order Asterales; family Campanulaceae; genus Adenophora; species Adenophora triphylla. The sequence continues at coordinate 140,226 of JAFEMH010004625.1, forward strand.
TGACCATGTCTAAGAGACCACCATGACAGATCCCCACGGACTCAGCGGTGAACAGAGAAGAAAATATGCAGAGGATAAAGGCATCCATAGCCACTGTGGTCGCAGCCATAGCCGGAGACCCAAACCTGCCCGGGATATCAGAAAGGTCAATCCTGTCCGGGGCTATCATCATCTCCTCAGCCTCTCCCAGAGAAGTCTGCAGAAAAGATGCAAGCTTTGCTGCCACCGGCACGTCTTCGATCAGCGGAATCGATATAGCCTCAATTTCTGGACCCCCAATCAAGGCTCGGAAGTCTTCATGCATTGGGACAATCTCATTGTAAGAAAAGCAGTAAATGTGTCTCCGGACGTCCCAAAACTTTGCTGCTGCTCTTAAAGGTCCCAATCGGGCGGGAGATCCCTCAAATGCCATAAAGACTTGATCTTGAAGGAAGAATCAAGCAACCCCTTGTGAGATTGAAAGTTGTATCTCACCCAAGACTGAAGATCGGACAGAAAGCGGTCTCTCTTCCCCCTTTGCAATCTAACGGGCTTCTCCATCGCAAAATGATCAAAGGTGGTGTCTTTAGGTCCAATATGTGCTGCGGAATATTGGGACAAGTCTATGTTGAAAATGAAATAAAATGGCCAAGCCTTGGTTTTATTCTGAAAATAACCAGTCCAGACAGAACTGTGAGCCGCACGGCCTCATTTGCTCCAGAGACCATGCCGCACGGCTTCATTTACCTGATGTAAGTGGCAAATCTGCAGCAACCAAGTTGCTGCCCAAAGGGAGTTTTCACCCCACTTTTCCAACCAAAACCTGTACAAAAACATGTTCAAAGACCATCCAAGCATTTATATATCATTATATATCATTTTGGCCTAGTTTCAGCCCCAAGCAAAAAACTGCCCCGAGGCTCAAGTAATATGCAAATTAATAAAGCATAAATAGAAAAAGCAAATAAAACAGTATTACATTGTTTTCGCCCCATCGGCGCCCAAATAAAGCAAAAAATAAACAAAATGTGCATAAAACTTGTTCATTGTTTGTTTTTCTTCCTAAGTCAACTCTAGAGACCTCCTAGGCCTCCGATCCTTCTTCTTCATCGCTACTCAGCTCATAAACAGTTGCCTCTCTCATCAAGTCTTCCGCGTCACTCACATCTGAAAGGTGGACATTATCGTGCTCGTACTCAGCCAGCTGCTCCAAGATGTCAGCATTAGGTCCTCGCCCCCGAGGCATGGCACTGGAAGAGTACTCCGAAGCCGATGAGGTGGATGCTGTGCCCCCGACATGCCTTCTCTTGCGCCCGGGCTCCTGCACGTCCGCTGCCGCCTTTGAAGCGCAGGCCAGCTTCCTCAGAAGGGACCGGCACATGTCTTTCCAGCCCCTATTTTGCCTGACCAATCTGTCGTAAGTGCGAGCTGAAACCTGAGAAAAAGAGAAGAAAATCTCAGGAAATCTTGAAATTGCAAAAAAGCAAAGAAATCTGAAAAAGGGAAAAGACCCTAAAAGTATACTTACAGTGCTGTCCGACGGCAAGGTATACTGGGGCTCCCTAGCATCGGGGACAGGTATCCTCAACCTCCCGGGTACTCCGTGGACCACATAAGACAGGTGGGCAGGAGGGATCGGTGGGTCAGAAGGCTCGGCCTTCCCATATCCCTGAGTGACCGCCAGCTTCACTAGCTTCTGTGGCGTCCTCAGTCGCTGCTCCACAAACACAGCATATGGGGTATCCATATCAAAGTACTCCTCAGCGGCCACGCCTGCCTGATATCTAGCAATGTCGTCCTCCGACCAATCCCTGGGCTGTAGCATCCGTGTTGGAGGATCATGGGGAGTAATGGCGTCCAATGGAGGGACATGGCCATGCTGCCTGGAAAATCGGTCCCCCAGATAGATGACATCACATGTCAGCCCTGTCAACCATCTCCTCTGCCTCGTCGCCTCCACGGCCTCTCCTAGCAGAATCTCTGGATACCTGCCCCATGGGTAGAAGTCCACTCCATCGTGCCCATCTTTGTTAATAACTGGCCTCACCATCTTGTAATCAAAGGTGATCCGGGTCTTCCCAGTGAACTTATCCCTCGCATCTCCCCTCCAGCGGATCATAGCGGGAAAGATGGTGACATCGCTCTGTTGGTTCCACGGAAAGAACCCGATCACCTCACAAAACCAGACCTGCATGTTCAAAACATCAAAAGGGTCATTTCTCTTTCATAAAAGTCTCAAAGACAGAAAGTAAAAGAGAGAAAGGAAAGAGAGACTACCTCGAGAGCAAAGGAGAAACAATCCATGGAGACATCCTTATTCCGACTGTACAGATCCAGGGAGAAGTATAGCTCCGCCAATCCGGCCTCGCCCCATGAGACCGTCCCAATCCTATCCACATCCTCCAGAGAGTCGAGGAGGCAAGTCATAGCCAGAGTCCCAGAATTAGCAAAGATGGTGACTGACAGCATCAACCACACAAATGCCCTCGCAAGCTGGTGGCCAGTCACCTCACTACCGGCAAAGTCCCGCATGCAGTTCTGGACTGCCACCTCGACGTTCCTCGTCTCCATTCCAAGCCCCTTGGGAATCAGCTCAAACCCAACCAAAGCCCTGAACTCCTCCGCAGTGATATGGTCCCTCCAAGTCACAGGCCTCCCGGTGAACTGTAAGCCCGTGATAGCAGTGAAATCAGCCGGAGTCACCGTCAGCTCCCCCAGCTAAGATGAAAGCTGTGGGTGGTGTCCCACTAGAACTAAGATAGGGCCTGGACCAAGCCCTTGCTCTTCGAGGTAATGTGAATACCTCTGCCGATGGCCTCAATAAACAAATCCAAGCCGGTAGCCCTCACCAGCTGCTTAGGGTTCGCCCCATTCTTCTCAAAATCGGGCATCCTCTCCCACAGCCTCACTGCAATCTCCGAAGGCCCTCTAGACTTGTTCTCCTTTAGACAAGCACAGCAAAGAAATGTGTCAGTCCTTCATCTCATTTCAAAAACATGCATATATTCAAAAGTGCACATATTTTCAAAAGAAAAGCATTCATGAAAATTTTTCTAGCATCCTTTGCATCGAAAACGTGTTTTTCATCACTTGAAACACATCATGTCAAGCACATTGCTTTCCTAAGCACAAAATCACAATTTTCAAAATTATTTGCACATAAGCATTAATTTTTTCTCAAAAAATGGCATGCATGAATCCTTTTCATCATCCAAAATCCCGTTTTCTCATCTATGACCTAGTTTTAGCACATGCGAGGACTTCGTCACATTTTAGACAATTATTTCTCTTACTTTATTTTCGAAAAAAGATGGGTCATTCTCATTATTTTTTCAAATAAATTGCACATGCATGTTCTTTCATCTTCTTAGCCTCATAGGTTAATCATCAAGATTTCAAAATCATCCAAAAATCCTAGGAAAATTCGAAAAATTCCTAAAGTTTGGGTCAAGCCCTAAATCTAATCAAAAATCGACGGAATTGAGCAAACTAAGAAAGCTTGCCCCAACCGATCGAGGGTTTGTCGATTTGTGCTCCCTTCTACCCGGATAGAGCTCCGATGGAGGTGTAAGGAAGTCATACTTCCTCTCCGTGCGGATGAGCTCCTTCCTCCTCCTTCTCGCGGCCGCGGAGATGTTCCTTCTAGCTTGCCTTGGCATTGGATTCTCCTCCGGATCCATCCTAAATCAATAGAGGCAAAAAGATTGAAGGATTTTGAAAATTCTTCCTCTCTTCTCTCTCTCTTTCTCGGCAATTTAAGGGCGGCAATAATGCCCAATGCCCGTTCAAATCTGTTTTAAATAATCTGGAAAAATCAGACTTCTAGCCGTACGGCTTCTTTTGCCCCCATCTCATGCCGGGCGGCCTCTTTCGCTCTGAGCATAAATTACCCTTTTTGCCCCTGGACTTTCCACTTGGGCATGTAATTCCCGTTATCTTTTAACTAAGATAACGTCGTTTTCAAAAGATATCCCTTATCTCCTAAGCAAATAAGCTTTCTTCCCCAGTCGCCTCTGTTACTTCCGTTATAACGGAATGACACTAGGTGACAACCTCCGAATTGTCCGAACTCTAAACTTAAGCTACCTCTATCACAAATAGTGAAGTACGCTCAAGTTCTTCAAACTTAAGCTACCTCTATCACCGATAGTGAAGTATGCTCAAGTTCTCCAAACTTAAGCTACCTCTATCACAGATAGTGAAGTACGCTCAAGTTCTTCAAACTTAAGCTACCTCTATCACCGATAGTGAAGTATGCTCAAGTTCTCCAAACTTTAGCTACCTCTATCTCCTCGATAGTGAAGTATGCTCAAGTTCTCCAAACTTTAGCTACCTCTATCACCGATAGTGAAGTATGCTCAAGTTCTCCAAATTTTAGCTACCTCTATCTCCTCGATAGTGAAGTATGCTCAAGTTCTCCAAATTTTAGCTACCTCTATCACGAATAGTGAAGTATGCTCAAGTTCTCCAAATTTTAGCTACCTCTATCACGAATAGTGAAGTATGCTCAAGTTCTCTAAACTTAAGCTACCTTTATCATGAATAGTGAAGTATGCTCAAGTTCTCCAAACTTTTGCTTCCTCTATCCCAGATAGTGAAGTATGCTCAAGTTTTCCAAACTTTAGCTACCTCTATCTCCTCGATAGTGACGTAAGCTCTAGTTTCCTCAGGTGACAACCTCCATTAATTGTCAATCAGGTGACAACCTCCATTAATTGTCAATCAGGTGACAACCTCCATTAATTGTCAAAACACTTCAAGGATCCTAGACATCGTTCCTAACCTATCTAGTGATGCTTGAACTACGATCAAGGCTTGATTCCTCCGGGATACGTAGGTAGCCTTTTATAAAAGGTCCAGCCATCCGACCACTTTGGTCACCTTGTTCCTTCGTCACTCCTCAGTGATGAAATAGCCCCTCATAAAGGTCTTGACATTCGACCACATTGGTCACTTCTAGCATATCCCCAGTAGGATCAATTGCTTGACCTCCTAGGTCATTTTCTCTGCTATTTCCCCATCAAGAGACCAGTTTTCTCTTCTCTATTCCTCAGCGAATCTTTTCAGAACTACGGCCTGGCTTGATTCCCACTCGGGATACGTAGGTAGCCTTCCAGAGGTTCAGCCACTCGACCACCTTGTCACCCAATCCATCTCGGCATTCGCCAGATCGGATCCTTTTCTATCGACAACCCAACTCGCCCTGCAAGTGACATTGCCGAGGGGCTTCTGTAAGTACCCAAATCTGGCTCATGACTTCCGGTTAATTTCCCCGGCAATTCCGATAAATTTCCTGGTAATTCCCCGGACTTTCCTAGAGTTCCGGAACAATTCCGGAACTGTCCCAAACCATTTAAGGGCTGAAGGGAAGGCTTAGTAATTAAGAAGCACGTTTTTCTTAATTACAAAAACCTTCTAGAATTGCCACCTTGCATAATTCTAGAAACATGTTGAGTCATTGTGGATAATGCCGCACGGCTGCATTAGCCAAGGACCTCTGGCCGCACGACTTCATTAGCCTTATCCAGACTGCCTATAAATAGAGGCCTCCTCTACCCATTTCCATACACAGTTTTTCCAGCATAAAAACCCCCAAAGAATTCCTACGAAAATAAGAAGCTGAAGGAGCCAAGAAGTCATCTCCCTCCTCCATTGAAGCCTCCAAAGTTGGTCCTTCCACCAAGCAAGATCCAAAGGAGAAGAGGCCACCACCATTGGTAACCTCTCACTCCCTTAACCTTGCATTTTACTTGCTTTATGTGATTTAAATTGCTCATTGCATTTATATATTGTCATTATCTTGCTTGGGACTTGGTAGTTATCATTAAAGATCATATCTTTATCATACCCCCTTCCCCCTTTGCATGAAATAGGCATCACTTGCCATTAAAAATGTAATCTTTGAATCAAAAGTTGCATCCTTTGCACCTAAAATCCCCCTTTTTTACAATAAAAATATCATCTTTATGCATCCTTTGCTCATAAAAATGCAATCTTTACATCCAAAATGCATCATTTGCATATAAAAATCATGTCTTTATAATAAAGGGGCATCCTTTGCACCTAAAATCCATTTTCATGCATCCTTTGCATTAAAAATCATCCCTTTGTATGAACTTAGCTTCCTTTGCTCTTCAAAAATGGAATCTTTGTGCATCCTTTGCATATTAAATACTCTTTTCCTCATAAAAATGCATCCTTTGCAAAAATATCACTTCTTTACATCAAAATGCATCCTTTGCAAATCAAATGCATCCTTTGCAAACCAAAAAGCATCCTTTGCAACCCAAAAATGTCATATTTTCACTAAAAATGTCATTTTTACATACATTCCCCCATGTCCCCATTAGCAACCTTGGAACGGACCGGTGTAAATATCCTATCTTTACATCGTTTCTTCCATTAAAGGTTCCATAATCTCTTTAGAAATGGACAACCTTGAACCCTATATCTCCGATTATCACTTAAGACGAGCATGAAGCATTCATATAAGCTCGATCGTCTTAAGGTGTAGGATTGATGGGCTAAGGACATTCCTTCCTAAAAGAACCTCATTTTTGGACTATAAAAGAGAGTCCTTCTCTCGATCACGCAAGTCCCGAGGCTAAAAAGCGATGATCACAAGTCCAAGATGAGGACGGGATCAAAATCCCGAATACAAAAAAATTCAAGAAATCCCGAGCGACAACCAACAAATGGTTTGTACGTCCGGAAGACAACTTGGGACATTCCCTCCCCTTTTATTCAAACACATGCACACAAGAAAGCACGCACGCAAGCAAGATAAACGGAATCTAGGGAGACTTGCTACGGCAAGGCACCTTGGGTGAACGACGATCCGTTCTTCCCAAGGGCTAACTTAACCTCCGAACCCATAAAATCCTTTTTTTCAAAGTTTTGAGGAAATCAAAATGGCGTGGCGACTCCGTTTTTCAAATTAAATCGGATGTCTTCAAACTCGCGTGAATCCAACAAAAACAAAATTTGGGCACACATTCACATTAATGAAGAAGTAGCCCTCCACCGCCTAGAAGTTGACCCATCCGCAAAAACCATCTCGCAAACAAGGAGGATCTTTGCAAGGGACAAGGAGGAAGCTATCAAGGAAGAGGTACAAAAGTTACTTAGCGCCGGAATCATCCGAGAAGTGAAATACCCCATTTGGTTGGCCAATGTGGTGATGGTTAAAAAGCAAAATGGGAAGTGACGAATGTGCATAGATTTCACTGATCTTAACAAAGCCTGCCCTAAGGACAGTTATCCTCTCCCCAGAATTGATAAGTTGGTTGACTCCATAGCTGGACACCGAACTCTCAGTTTCTTAGATGCCTATTCAGGCTATCATCAAATAAAAATGGCGGAGGAGGACATTGAGAAGACAACCTTCCAAACATCGGGGGGAAACTATTGTTATGTCATGATGCCCTTTGGGCTTAAGAATGCGGGTGCTACGTACCAACGCATGGTAAATGAAGTATTCGGAGAACAAATAGGTCGTAACATGGAGGCCTATATTGATGACATGGTCATAAAGACTAAGAAGGGCAATCACGCCCCTAACCTGGAGGAAACTATAAACAATCTCCGAGCTAACAACATGAAGCTAAACCTAAGTAAATGTGTGTTTGGGGTGACAGCTGGAAAGTTCCTAGGCTTCATGGTATCACAAAGGGGAATAGAGACAAACCTTGAGAAAATCAAAGTCTTAATTGATATGAAGGAACCTACCAACATTAAGGAGGTTCAGAGATTGAATGGAAGAATAGCGACACTCGGAAGATTCATTGTCAAATTCGCCAAAAAATCACTGCCATTCTTCAAGGTATTGAAGGGGGCCAAGGGCTTCTCCTGGACTCTTGAATTCTCCGAAGCATTACTCCAGTTGAAGGAGTACTTGGGATCCCCTCCCTTGTAAGCAGTCCAATTACTGGCGAGATGTTGTATGTCTTCCTAGCCACCACGGACCACGCAGTTGCAGCTGTCCTAGTACGAAATGATGAAGGAACTCAAAAACCAGTCTATTATGTCTCTAAGGCATTGTCAGGCGTGGAAAGCAGATATTTCAATGTGGAAAAGATAGCGTACGCACTAGTTATTGCATCAAGGAAACTACGAGCCTATTTTTCTGCGCATCCCATCACCATGTATACCAATGAACCATTGAAGAAAATCTTACACAAGTTGGATGGCTTCAAACGTCTCCTTAATTGGTCTATAGCTCTTACAGAGTTTGATATCACTTACCAACCAAGGAAGACCCTCCTGGCACAGCCTCTGGTTGACTTCATGGTCGAGACTGCATTTATGGGTGAACACGTCCCCACCTCCCGTAAGCATAACACAACGGAGGAAGAAGAGTCTCCCATTGAACTCCCATCCAACTGTTGGGTCCTATACACTGATGGGTCAGCCACAAAGGAGAGAAGCGGAGCTGGAGTGGTACTTGCAAGTCCTGAAGGAGAACATACCATCCAAGACATTATCAGATTCAAGTTCCCTGCCTCCAATAACCAAGCTGAATACGAGGCTCTGATATCTGATATTGAGTTGGCTTCCTTTTATGGAGCAACTAAAGTAGCGGCTTTCTGTGACTCCCAACTTGTGGTCAAACAAGTAAAGGGAGAGTATAACACCCAAAATCCCGTACTTACCAAGTATAGAGACCTGGTCCTGGACATGACGAAAAAGCTAGAGTTTTTTTAGATCAAATAAATAGGAAGGAAAGACAACCAAATCGCGGACGTTCTATCTAAACTAGCGACTATGGATGTGTCTGAGTCCCACTCCAATCCATATGTATTTTTTGCTGAAGAACCCGCATATGAAAGACTACAAGTCATGCTCCTAAATAGAGAAGAGAGATGCTAGATCGATGACTACATAGATTACATCGAGAAGAGCCAACTCCCAGAAGATGAAACGCAAGCTAAACTTATCAAGAAGAGATCACCAAGGTTCGTGGTGATGAACGGAGTCCTCTACCAATAATCCTTCACTAAGCCCCTGCTGAGGTGTGTCTATCCCAAGGAAATTGAGAATCTCTTGGCCGAAGTACATGAAGGCATTTGTGGAGGACACCCGGGGGCCAGAACCTTAGCTGACAAGATCATCCTGCTAGGTTACTATTGGTCGAACCTGAGGGAGGACGCACAAGCCTATGTTAGAAAATGTGATAAATGCCAGAGATACTCCGACATTCCTAGACTCCCAGCAGTTGAGCAAACACTTGTAATACCTACGTGGCCATTTGATATGTGGGGGATCGACATCATCGGACCCTTCCCTCCCGCCCGAGGCAACTGCAAGTATGTGATAGTAGCAGTTGATTACTTTTCCAAATGGATAGAAGCGAAAGCATTGGCCAAGATAACGAAAGAGAATGCAATCAACTTCGTCTATGACCACATCTTGTCTTGCTTCGAGCTCCCACACACAATCATTTTGGATCATGGACTCCAATTCACTACGGTATTTACAGCGGAGTTGGGCAGAGTAAGAGTTCGTCATGCCAAGTCATCAGTACGCAGACCTCAAGGCAACAGACAAGCGGAGGCTGCCAACAAATTGGTCCTAACAGCCCTTACTAAGAACCTTGAAGGACACGAGGGCAGATGGTTGGACGAACTTCCCCTAGCCTTATGGGCTGTTCGCACAACCACCCGGGGGCCAACCGGGGAAACCCCATTCGCATTAACCTTCGGTTCTGAGGCTATGACACCGGCTGAAATGGCTATCCCTACTGTGAGAAATTCCCATTATGATGAGCAAGTCAACAAGGTCAATAGGCTCCTAGACCTAGACCTAATAGATGAGAAACGACTAGCTGCACATATGAGAATGGTGAATTACAAGCAAAGGACCAAGGCATACCATGACAAGAGGGTCAACAGAAGAGTATTCCAAGTAGGCGATTGGGTACTTAGAAAAATTGAAGCTATTGGTCGAAAGGCAGAACCGAACAAGCTCTCCCCAAATTGGGAATGTCCCTATATCATAACTCAAGTCATTCAAGAAGGGACCTACAGATTAAAGACTAAGGAGGCGAAAGAGCTCAAGCATCCATGGCATTCCGAAAACCTCAGGAAATACTATCATTAGTGTTAGTTTATTTTATGTAGTATATTAGTCTTTTACCTTTTCAAGCATGGTAGGATTGCAGTTCAATGTAATCAAATTCATTTTATGGAATTTACTTCTTCAACGTGCAAAGCAACTGCGACTACTAACACAACACTGGAAGACGAGGATCCTATCCTCGACTCTTTAAAAGACAAGCCAAACGTCTGGCCTACCTCGGCACAAACGACTAACTAGCCAACATCTAAAACATATGTACGAGTTACCTTCCTCGGCATAAGGAGATGAAAAAGAAGGAAGCCTAACGTCTTGACGAGGAAACTCCTCGGCTCAAATGACTACAGGCAAGACCATCTGAAACCTATGTACGAGTCATCTTCCTTGGCATAGGGAGATGAAAGAGATGAAAAAGAAGAAAAACCCAACAGTCAAAACCGAGGAACCTTCCTCGGCCTAATGACTTGCCCTACGTCTAGCTAAGGAACCACCTTGGCCTATTTACGTCTGAAACATATGTACGAGTCATCTTCCTTGGCATAAGGAGATAAAAAAGAAGAAAATACCCCAACAGTCAAGACCGAGGAACCCTCCTCGGCCTAATTGACTTGAGGCTAAACAGTCAAGACCGAAGAACCTTCCTCGGCCTAATGACTTGGACAGGCAAAATTGCCACAACTCCTAAGACCGAGCTAGCCTCCTCGTCTTATGTAAAAGAGCGAAGGATTGGAACCTTTCGTCGGTTCCTCCTAAGACATGCTTGTACTTGTGCAGAAAACCACAAACAAGTATAAAAAAAATAATAGTTCATATATCAAGACATAAAGTAAAGACGACGTGAATTGAAAGAAACATATCATTCATATTCAAAAGAAAGGTTATAAGAGGCCCTAGCCTATTACATCAAAATAAATAAAAAGTTCTACGGCTTCTCCTTCTGAGGGATTTCCCCGAAGAAAGCCTTTTCGCCGGCATCAGCATTCAGCTCGGCATCAAGATCGGTGGTGATGGTGACCTCATGAGTTTGAGCGTCAATTCGAGCTTCCTCATTGACCGGCTCCTCAACAGCAGTCTCCTCGGCCCCCACCTCCATCTTGTCCTCGATCCTTTCGATTAAGGCGTTAATATTATCAGGATCGACGGACGGAGGAACCCAAGGATCTCGGCCTGCTCGAGCATCCATCATGGCCATCACATCCAAGTTGTACTGAGAATAAGGAACAAGGTAGTGAAGAGCCCGAGCTGCTTCATCATACCCGTCCTGGCATATTAGCCGAGCAATGGCGTCCAAGTCAAGACCATGGGAGGTGTTCACCATAAGCCGACGGGCCAAATGCAGGTAGCCATCCTGGAACATTGTGGTTGTTTGGTCATTGGCAGCATCTTTGAAAGGCGAGCTAGCCTTGAACCGAGCAACAACCTCCTCTTCCCTGGAAGGAATGCTGGTTTCCAGCTTCTGGTTCTTGGCAGCCGCCATCTCGGCAGCCTTAAGTGCCTCGGCCTTGAGCTTCTCTAGCTCGGCCATCTCGGCCTCCTTAAACTTGAGGGTTTCCTCAGCCCGGGCATTGGCCTCCTCGTCTCTCTTCGCCGCCTCCTCGGATTTGGCCTTATCCGCCCTCTCGGCCTCAAGCTTAGCATCCATGGCCTTTAGCAACGTGGCGGCTGCAGCCATCTCGGACTCTCCCCTCCTAAGGCTGGCCTTGAGCTCAACCATTTGCTTGTCCACGACCTTATTAAGCACATTCTCATAGGCCGACACGGTGGCAAGCTGCAATATTGAAAAACAACGTCAGAAATTATACAAGTGCAAAGGGCAAGAAGTAAAAGTACGAGATAGTCACCTCGAAAATCAACAACCCTTTCCGGCCAAGCAAGTTTTCCTTGCTAGGCTTATCTCGACACAACTTCTCATATGCCTCCTCGTCCAGGGCCCTTTGTATAGCTGCTCGGCCCAGCCTAACATGAGCACCCTCTCTGGCAAGTAAGGGGAGGCCTCTCAGAGGTTTAGGTGTAGCTATAAGCTGTCGAGCTAGCTCCTCGGCCTCAGGGTAGGACTTGATTGTTTGAGGGGTAAGAGCTGTAGGAGTGGCAACATCAGCAATCCGTTTGGAAGGAGGCTCCTCGGTGGAACCAGAATGAGGCCTCTTCTGGCTTGAGGACCGATGGGGGAGATCTGTTTCCTTGGCAGCCGGTATATCGGTTGGCCTCTCGGACTCAGCAGTCGCAATCTAGGGGGCTATGCCCCTCGGTTGTATGTTTTTCTCAGTTTCCCGAGGTATCCTCGTCAACAGCAACGGCTTCTCCGACCGGCTTGACGGGTAGGGGAGCAGCATCTTTGGTAGACAAGAGGAGTTGACGACGAGTTGCCTCGTCCTTCCTCTGACCGACAACCGAGGCCTTGGCTAGCCGCCTCTTCATCTTGATCAACTCCTTGGGATAAACGATATCTTGGGAGGCCATCTCGACTTCTTGTTCGGGGGTTAGATCTGCAAATACGAAGAAGAGATAGTTATATTACGACATGGATAAAACAAGCATCAATTTACAAGTATCAAATACGAGGAAAGAGGAATTACAGCCTACGATGTCTTCCTCTATAAGGCATTGATCCTGGGGGTCAAGTTTACAACGTTCACAATCAGCATGAAAGACCAGACCGGGATGGACCCTCCAGTCATTAAATCACTACAACAAATATGCCTTTTCCCGGCACTTTAAAAATGCCGGAAATGTTAAAAAAGTGCCGGGAAAAGCTTTCCCGGCACTTTTTCCGGCACTTCTTAAAGTGCCGGAAAAAGTGGTGTCGGGAATACTTTCCGGCACTTTTAAAGTGCCGCAAAATTTCCGGCACTTATAAAGTGCCGCTAATTTCCGGCACTTATTAAAGTGCCGCTAATTTCCGGCACTTTCGTAAGTGCCGCTGATTTCCGGCACTTTATGAAAGTGCCGCTGTTTTCCGGCACTTTATGAAAGTGACGCTAATTTTCCGGCACTTTAAAAGTGCCGCTAATTTCCGGCACTTTAAAAAAAGTGCCGCTAATTTTCCGGCACTTTCATAAAGTGCCAAAATATCTAGGCACATGTAAAAGGCCAAAAAAATAGCGGCACTTTTTTTAAAATGCCGGAAATTAGTGGCACTTTTAATATTCTCTAATATTAGCTGTGCATTTAAAATTGTTGGGAATTTTTTTCTTTTTAAAAAATATATATATTTCTGGCCCTAGAAAATTTTGGCTTCTCTAATTTATTGTGCTATTGAAATCAATAACATACACAAATTTCAACAAGTAATGATGAATAAGAATAACTTATAAAATATAAAGCTTGGTCGATTGCAATAAATTGAACATTTAGTATGCATTACACAACCCAAAAAGTACTAGTTCAAAAGGAAGGTAGGCAACAAGCATTGGCATCTACAAACTAAACTATCAAGTAGCAAACAAAAACGCAAATAAATGCAATCTTCTCCCGTATAGATTGGGTTATAAGGTCCTCATTTAAATCATCACCTGAAAAAATAAGCATTATTTAGTTTTAAATGATATTAAACAAGAAAATAAGAACATAAGAGATATAATTTAGAACATCATAATAGATATAATTTAGAACAACCTTGGAATTACATCTATGGATCTCCATGCAATTGATTTTCCAATAGCTTCTCCCAAATTAGTAACTCCTTCGTAAGGCCTAATCAAACGTTCTGTTGGCTTTATCGCGTCTTTGATAAGAACTTCCGAAAATTCTTTTCCCAATTTATGTCCACCAACTATTTTAGCAGCATCCTCGCATACCAAGACTCCTCGAGCCACAACTATTTTTGGACCTTTATAGTCAAGAAGATCAACAAAAACTTCCCCCTGCATAAAACATTGTTTTTTCTTAGGAGGATATAAGTCTATCATACAATATGTATGAGACAGAGATTAAAGATGAAAAGCAACAAGAAAAAAAAGTGGTCACAGTCTTGGTATGATGACGGAGATTGGAGAACTAATACATAGTGATTAGCACTTTCTTTGTATAATCACACCTACTTGCTAATTTAAAGGCTATTAACAGAAGTAGCATAGACTTGAAAAATAATACATACATGATTGTTGATACCATCATTTTGTTTCTTCTTATTCTTCGCATTATAAATAAAATGAATGAATAAATAATAAAACCATAATGATATCATTAAAAGAAATACATCAATCAAGTTAAGCGCATACAAACCAAAACAACAAGTGTACCTTTTCCCACGTTTTTTCATTAATCCGCGGATTCTTTTTTGCCTTGTCTTGAGTGCCATCAATTGTTTGCTTCTTCTTTGTCTTATGTTGATGGGGCTGTAGAAGAAGATTAGGAAAAACTCATTTGATTATTACATGGTTCAACCATATGAAACGGAAAATCAAGGGATTTAGTATATATAAGAAAAGAGAAACAATGTAAGCCTTTGAGTAGCAACCAAATCAGATGATCTGTAGTGCCTATAGAAACTGTAATCAACTACGATCACATTTTATCCAAACCTTCACTATACCATAGTATCAAGAACATGTAAAGAACATGTGAAGAGAACCATCTCGTTTGCAAGCGCAAGTCAATGATGTTACATGAAAATAAGAAAGCGGCTAGCGACGAGAGAAACCGAGAATGCAGGTATCACCAATCTCCCTATTATATTCCTAACCATGATATATATCAGACCTCAATAGACACCAGAATCAAATTCCTAGAGCAATTTGGGATACTAGAGCTGGCTCTGAACACAACTCACAAAATGCAATACTAGTCTGGACGCAAATCACCACCGTACAAATAAAAATAACCTGTTGTGTGTACTCTTACTGGCCATTTCTCTGTTCTTGCTCTTCGATAAGCATCAATCATAACAACAGAGGTAATGGAATCAGGCTCAATTCCAAAAGATGGCATCTTTTCATACGCTCAACTGACGCTTACTAGCGCAAAGAACACTGACCTACAACAACCAATCGGTGTCGAAAATGTCACAACGTCGGGCTTACACGCCTCTACGGAAGCATTTCATCAAATAGCTTCTCTGCTCCAGGCAAATTCTTAGCCTTTCTAAAGACTTTCAAACACACATTGTATAGCACAACACCCCGAGCGATTTTCAACGTTTCTTGGAAGTATTTAAGCACAAAAGGCGAAGTCTCGGAGTTGGACATGTTATTAAGAATGACTACAGCATCTTGCTTAACAATTTTGGCACCCAAACCATCCATCAATATCGTACGAACATCACCCTTAACCGGCAAACAAGAATCCAAAGACTGAGCTATTGTAACAAGAAGATTGTACTTTGAATAATATGATTTCTTCCTTAATTCACCAGCTCTGCTCTGCTATCACCATGATGTCATAAATGAACAATAATTGTTGGATTATTGGCGGTATACAATGTAGCACAATAGATTTCATCTCATTTGGGGCGGAGTAAGTGCCATTAATGAAGGATGAAGCTCCTGTTACATGAAAGGCTTCAGATTTGTCTACACGGACTTTTCCCTTGCAATTTGGGCTCACTCTCAACTTAGATATTTAAAAAATTGTCAAGAGTCGCAACAAAATTTAAACAAGTTCCTGATGTACGTTACAAGGATGGCCATCTACACGAGACCCCTACCATTAAGGGACATGGATGTAGTAGTAACGTTCTTCCTGTAATGACTTTTAACATAGATAAATAGAAGCCTTTGATAAAGAAAATATGCTCAAGTGGCTAGTTAGACTATTGGTATCCCTTTTTAGTTCTTCTTGATAATCTATAAAAGAATCTCGATGCATACCTGCACCCATTCGTATTTGGTCCACTGTTTGCCTGCCAAATTAAAGATGCATATTCTCATCAGATATACTACTTTAATATATTTTGATGACTCAAAACAATGGAATATACTAATAAATTCTGTTAAAACATAACCAAAAGATCTGGTTATTTATCTCCCAAGACATTAATGGTTTAAACTCGGGGAGGGAATAAGAAAAGAGAAACAATGAACAGAAAAATTAATATCATACCTGTGGCAATTGAATCTGTTCCAACCCAATGTCATTGTTTGAGGTTAAACGATGAGCACTTGATGCATCCGGAACCTAACATGAGTTGAAACAAATAAATAAAATATTCTACCAAAATATTAAGGAATAAAAGCTATATGAATCCAATTATTAGTAGTTCCAAAAAAGTGAACTAGTCCAACTTAAATACAATATCATTACCTGAGTGTTAATTGAAGGAATAGTATGTGACTGATCACGCCTCATCTCATCAAATCTAGACCTCATCATCTCTTGCATCATGAACTCCATCTCACCACGTATCTCATGCCTAAGTTTATCACACTCTTCTTGTCGTACCTCTTCACGTATCTCTTCACGTACCTCTTGACGAATCTCTCCACGAAGCTCCTCACGTAGCTTTTCAATGAATGCTCCTTGGCGAATATCCTCTAAAATCTCTTCACGGTACTGCTCAATAACAGTTTCACGAACACTAGACTTTATAGTTTCCTCCATAGATCTATATTCTATACCTATGTGTTTTGAAGACAATCCAAGTACTTGTGATGGGGTCGGACCTAGTCCATAAGTGCGAACTCGACCAGCTTTTTCAGGTCCCATAACTTGATCAAATATCCTATTATTCTATATGTAACCTTTAGAAAATAATAAGAACTAGAGATAAACCTTTCAATTGAGAACATGGAACGGAATTGCACTGGTCCAGCAATCATAGCCTCTTCTGCTAAATGAACAAGTAAGTGGACCATCACATCAAAAAAAGATGGAGGGAATATAATTTCTAAATGGCACAGTGTAAGTACAATCCGTTCTTGTAGAGCCTTAAAGTCACTAGGACTACTGACTTTTGAGTACAATAGCCTCAAACAGTTACTCAATTCAGTCAAAGTTTTACACACTTCCTTTGGCAATACTCTTCGCACACAAATAGGCAGTAATTGTTGGATCAAAATGTGGCAATCGTGACTTTTGAGCCCAATTATAGTGCGGTCATCCATTTTCACACAACGTGCAATATTTGAAGCATAACCATCAGGAAATTTGACATTCTTTAGTACTTTCAGGAAAGTTTCTTTATTCTCTTTGCTCATAGTAAAGGGTGCAGGCGGAATATAAGCATTTTTTTTTCTCTTTTCTCTAGATGAAGTGCCTTCCTAATCCCCATTATTTCAAGGTCTAGACGTGCATTATAGTTGTCTTTTGATCTACCATACACACCCAACAATGTATAAATTATATTGTCGCACACATTTTTCTCGGTATGCATTATATCAATGTTATGGCGAATCAAAAGCTCCTTCCAATACGGTAAACCAAAGAATACACTCTTTTTCTTGCAATTGTCCTCTCTTCTACTATTATCTATACTATTAATCGTCTTTTTCCTTTTGTTACGCACAACTGGAGGCTTCCATTTTCCGTACTTTGTTGATACGCTTTCCAATTGTGACAACAATTCATCCCCCGATAATCTTGAAGGATTCAATTGACGCTCAAATGTACCATCAAATGAGACTAAATCATCTCTAAATTTATGGGAGATGTCCAAGAAACGACGATGGCCCATATAGCAAAACTTCCTTCCATGTGTTAGCCATGCAGAACGAGTTTCCTTATTACAGCATGGGCATGCATACTTTCCCTTTGTACTCCACCCAGACAAATTGGCATAAGCAGGAAAGTCATTGATTGTCCATAATAGTCTTTGCTCGCATGCAAAACATTTGATTGCTAGCGAGATCATAAGTAGATACACCATCATTCCACAAGTCATTCAATTCATCAATTAACAAATTTGCAAGTAGACATCAATGTCATTTCCGGACTACGTGGACCATCAATCACCATAGACAATATAAAATAGGGTTGTTTCATGCACATCCAGGGTGGTAAGTTATATGGTATTAAAACAACAGGCCACGTGCTATGAGAAACATTCATCGTCTTAAATGGGTTGACTCCATCAGCCGCTAAGCCAAGCCTAACATTTCTCGCATTAAACACCCAAAAATTTGGATATTTCTCATCTAATGTTCTCCATGCAAGAGAGTCAGCAGGGTGCCTTAGTTTTCCATCCTTGGTGCGTTCTTCAGCGTGCCATCTCATTGATTTAGCAGTTTTCGATGACATGTATAACCTTTGAAGCCTTGGCTTTAGAGGAAAATATCTTACAACCTTAACTGGGATCTTTCTTTTTTTGTTCTCTTCTTCATCATCCTCGCCGTTAAACTTTTTATACCTTGGTGATTCACATTTTGAACATTTAGTAATTAGTGGATCTGTAAATAACATGCAGTCATTTTCGCATGCATGAATTTTCTTGTAGTCCAAACCCAAATCCTTTACAAGTTTGCGAGCTTCATAATAAGAACTCGGGAACTTGTCATCATTAGGATGGTAAGCAGCCTTGAGTTGTTGTAGTTGTATAGTGAACGACTTGTTACTCCATCCATATAGTGACTTGGAGTGCAACATTCGAACAATAAAGGATAACAAAGTAAAGTCCTTACACCCTGGGTATAGCTCTGAACGGGCATTCTCTAATAAAGCGAAAAATTTCTTTGATTCTTCATCCGGGCCATTAAAAGATTCCTCCTCTGCATGCTCACATGTCACACCTTGATGGCCGAAATTGTCACGAATTAGTCCTTCCATGTCATCTTCTATATTTGATTGGCTAGACTGATGATGTACATCAGGAACTTGACTGTATAGCGGGGTTTCTCCATGACGATCCCAAATAGTGTAAGTCTCAAGAAAACCATACATAACTACGTGTTCACCAACTATTTTTTTACGTTGGTTTAAAGACAATCTACAATGCTTGCACGGACACTTGATCTCTGAACCAGGTTGCTTATTGGTATAGGCAAATTTAATAAATTCCATAAGGCCGTTTAAAAATCTTGAGTCCAACCTATTTGGCAATTTAATCCAACTCTTATCCATTTTTTCTGTAGTAAGATAAAAAAATCAAATCAACTATATAAGACTAGTCAATAAAGTATTAACCCATAAATAACAATGCACAAACAGACCATTTCGACCGAGAAAACAAGATGAGAATAACGAGCAACCTAAATTATCTTAAATTATTTGGATATGGTAGTACTTGATTACAAGTAAATTACATTACACAAAAGGAAACATGTATCAATGCACATTTTCCTGAAAAGGAACATACTATATGAGCTAATTTTCCATGAAGAGATTACTATCTAGTGCATCACAGATCAGTTCAAGTTAGAATCTCATATTAGCAAAACACAAATATGCATAATTTTAAGACCTCTGTACAAGGCTCTTAACACAATGACATCAAAAAAGGCTATAATATACACAGGTAAGTAAACAAGCATAAAGATTTTATACATATCGGTTTCTAATGATACATGTCTTAGAGAAGCAACCTAGCAATGTGCCAACTGCCAGGACTAGCAGCTAGAAGCATAAACATTCAAGTGTAGTACACATCTTATCGTATAAATACGCATTATAAATGTGTCCTAACCCAAAGAAAAATTACAACAATGCATCCACAAATTTACAACAATGCATCCATCAATTTAAGGCTAAAAAAAAAACCCTAATCACTGCTCGATTAACTCGATTTTTCACATACTGAATTTGAAATATAATAGTAAATCAAATGATCAGCTACTTTGTGATGGTTCACTCGATCGATTACATACAATTCAAACAGGTCTTTAGCATAAGAGAAGTAGCACTAATCAGGAACATTACCTAAGAGATTAGAAAAGCAGACCAACTTCTGCTTATCAGAAAGCAACTCAACAACAAACCCACGTCTTTCCTCGCCGGAAAAACAAAGAACAAAAGCCAAATTCTGCCGGAACCGTGTCTCTGTCTCACGTACCTAGAATTGACCTGGGAAAAAGCTATATGCACTGAGAATATGATTATAATTGAACATGAGGGAGGGAGGATTTTGCAAGCTATCGATTACCTTCAAAGAATATTTCCGGCGTATGAAGATTTAAGGGTTTCCGGTTTGCGGTTGCGTTGAAGATGAACTGCGCCGCAGAGCCAATAAGAAGAAGCTGCCGATGCGCCGCAGAGCCAATAAGAAGAAGCTGCCGATATCCTAATTAATTTAGAATTCTGTGATGAATCGGAAATCGGAAAAGAAAGGATTTGGATTTGAATTAAGATTTGGATTTGGATTGAGAGGAAATTTGGGGAGGGAATTTGGAAATTGTGGAGGGAAATTTGGGAGGGGAAATACGCCGGGTGAAATACCAAATACGTACGCCTGGGTAATGGTTTGTATATTGTAAAAATATAATTAAAAGAATAGTTAATTATTAACTTTTTTTTATATTTTCTCCGTCTCATAATAATAATAATAATAAGTGTTTTTAAAATTGAATATTCACAAAAAATTAAGAAAAATATTATTCCCTTCAATCTAATATTATATATATATCAACTTTACAGTTTGGAATATATAGTACATAACAAAAGTTATGGGACGCCCATAAAAAAAGGAAAAAATGATTAAAAAAATTAGGATAATTACAAAAAAGCGCCGGATATTTTGCGGCAATTTCACAAAAGTATCTCGACACTTTTCAAAAAGTGTAGGAAAATATGCGGCAATTACAGAAAAGTATCAGATATTAGCGGCACTTTTCAATAAATGCCGGAATTTAGCCACACTTTTCAGTAATTGCCGGAAATTTTCCGGCACTTTTAATAAAATGCCGGTAATTCGCGGCATTTTCCAAAAAGTGCCAAAAATTTTGCGGCACTTTTTATTGAAATGCCGGAAATTAGCGGCACTTTCAATAAAGTGCCGGGAATTTGTGGCATTTTCCAAAAAACGCCGGAAATTTAGCGGCACTTTCGTTGAAATGCCGGAAATTTAGCGGCACTTTCGTTGAAATGCCGGAAATTAGCGGCACAAAGTAAAGTGCCGATTTAAAAGTGCCGGGAAAAGTCATATTTGTTGTAGTGAATCTTCTCCCCCTATTGACGGGGACGAGAGGCTCCATGCCATCCTTCGGTCCTGGCATTATCCCGACCTGGACATAGTATCGATCATCTGCTTCTAAGGCCGACCATTCCAACAAGCCTACCCCGGCAAACTCAGTAAGACGATCAATCAAAGCACCAAACCATTCAGCTCGTAACACTTTCTTGGGAGCAGCAGGCTCGTCAGTAGGAGAAGCGAACTCCCATCCTTGTCGGCTCTCCACTCTAATCACATGGTTATCCCAGCATGATACTTTGCTAGATATTGGAAAGATGATCTTTGGTTTCTTAGAATCACTTCTTATCACTATGAGCCTAGTTTCCTTGGTATAGCTAACAGAGAAGAAATGATGGAAGGCAGTTTGGGTAGGCTCAAAACCTAAACTACGACATAAGACAATAAAACTTACGAGGACCCTAGTTCCGTTGGCTCCTAGCATAGCCGGGATGACTTTCATATCTCCTAAAAATTCATTAATAAAAGGATCTAAAGGGAGACGAAGTCCCTGCTGAAATTGCTTATAGTAGAAGTGGACGTGGTTATCATTGTAATAGAACGCGTCCCTCTCTCCCTCGTTCTCAAAGGTTGGACGGCCGCGTAAGTTAACTTGTACTCGTTCCTATCCACCCCATACTTCGAGTACAGGACCTCCAACATCGGATCCCCGACCCTGACTGGCTTTGGCCTGGGATAAGTAGCTCTACCTCGGCCTCCCCTTCCTTGGCCACCTCTTCCTCGGCCTTCTACTTGCTCGCCTTCCACAAAGGCATCAACTATGCTGGCTGACGTGGAGGCCTCACTCCCTCTTCCCGTCATATCTGCCAAAAGCCGAGGAACAAGAATCAGTAAAATCGTCCAAGGCATCAAGACATGGAAGAGGAAGATTGCCCCTCCTCGTCATTTATAATAAGGCCGAGGAGGGAGCCTTACCCTTCGAAAGAGGACGGTCAAGATGATCCGACGACGGGTAGAACAAATTGATATGCTCAATTATCTCGGCTCGGCTTTCGAATATTGCTATACTGAGGGACATCGAATCAACTCTGTTTATTCTCATCTGGTCCGGATAATGGATGTATATTCTCGAACATCCATACCTCGTCAATATTTCCCCAATCTCCGTCAAGTTCACCAACAATCATGGTCCTCTCTCTCTTCGATAAACCCTTAGGTTGCCCCTGTGGTACCCATAACGGAATCGAGGGCTATGGTCTCAAGAACGAGCCATTTCTAAAACGAGACGAAGGGTTCAAGAATTTTATGAAGGCAAGAAACTCAAGAAAAGCTTCAAAAGGGGCAACAATGGCGGTTTCTAAAAATCAAGTTCGAACAAAACCCTAGAAATTACACATTAAATCGCAGAAATCAGTGGAAGGAAAGAAAGTATACCTGTTTCTGGTAAAGATGGTCGGAATCAAACAGCGAAATCAAACGTCTCCGGTGATTCTGGGCAGATTGCAAATCAAAGAGCACGAAGGGGTTTTTTCAAACCTTGTTGTTCGCTCCCAAATACTCAAAACTGGTAAAGGTTGAAATTGAGAAGGCAATTTTGTTTTTATACTCATATCAACCGGGTCAGGCCCAAAGCCAAACGGGTCAACGGGTATGGCGCCCCCAACATTAAATGCATTGGCGATTTCCAAGACATGTCAGAACATCGTGGGTCACGCCCATCATGGCACTAGTAACCGGCGGATAATGGAACGACACAACATTGAAGCGACATTGCCACGTGACGCCTGTTCGTACTCTCGTAAGCCAAGGACGAGATGACTTTCTCCTCGTCATTGCCGAGCTAGAAAGTCGGGGGCCACTGAACAGTATAAACCGAGATACGAACATGGGCATGTCCGGGTAAGGCCAAGTAGATTGGGCCCTAAACATAATCCATCGTCTCAGTTACGAGAGAAGATCTGGGCTTTCTCGTCCCTCTATCTCGTCATTCATAAGGCTGACCTGGGCTCAGCAGACAAGCATAACCAAGGCCCAACTCAAAGTGCCGATGAAACCTCCCTCGTAGGCCGAGATTATCTCCCTTGAGGACGAGGTGCCTTCCTCGGTTATGACGTCATCATGACAGGCCTTTCTACCTATCTCTCATCTCTTCCCCGGCTCCTCGTTAACCGGCCAGGTTAGGTTACGAGGACGAGGAAGTAACATCTCAGCATTCTGGCGAAGCAGCTTATACAGTCCTAGTAAAATAAGGACACTAAAGCAGTTACAATCTCTCTAGGATTGTAGCCTCTTATATCAATTCAAGTCAAACAAAGACTCCTTAACAGATATAATCCTCCTAGGATTATACCTTATCTCTTTACAGTTCAAGTTCAACAGGAATCCTACATATCCATTTCTATAAATACAAGCCATTATTTCCATATTTTGGTAAGTTATCTCTTTGACTCGAAGCTCTGTCAATTTGATTTCTCAATATACAAACCGTAAACTTACTCTCACGCCGGAGGGCCTTTGTCGGTGAAGTCCCGACTTAGTTTACATTTTCTGTCTTATTTTCAGGCTATTCAATCATCGGAGTACAATCAACCGCTGAATTTGGGCTTTTTATTCGACTTTTTGGCATCATCAATAATAATAATAGTGACTTGTTGATGGTAAATTCTATATACAAGGCACCTTACATACAAGGCACCAATAATGCCCAAACTACCCTTCGCGTGTCGTGTGCGAAAGGACGACAGGAAGCCTTTATTTCGTGTACTTTTACACGACATAAACTAATTGTGTAAAATATTAGGTCGTATGAAATTATACGAAATTTAAATTTACTCTGTCATTAATGTCGTACACAACCACACGATAAGATGTCCTAATATCGTGTATATCCATACGACATATCAAAATGAAGATGTTCTTCGATGATTTGCAACACGATGTTAATGATACGCATATGCTATGTTATATTATTGAATTGTGTTGTTAATTGAGCAAAATTTATACACTTATACATGACAAGGAACAAACGTCATATTGGATCATACAATATCATATAACCTATCACATTTAAGTGATACCACTTTATTTATAATCACCTAATAAATGATTATAAATAAAGTCATAGAGATGAAAAACCCTTTGCCATTTAGAATGGAGAAAAAAATAAACGAGGTAGCCGTATACCATTTTTCACAAGATCGGGACACATAAAACCCTAAAAAACCCTAAATAATGGCACATATTTGTAACTCATCTTTCATTTGGATTGGGAGGAAAGTCATAGAGATGAAAAACACTTTAAATGTCATTTAGAATGTAGAAAGAAATTAAAAAAAAATAAACGAGTTATCCGTATACCATTTTCAACAGATCGGGACACATAAAACCCTAAAAACCCTAAATAATGGCACATATTTGTAACTCAATTTCCATTTGGATTTGATGGAAACTCATGTAGATGAAAAACACTTTAAATGTCATTTAGAATGTAGAAAAAAATTAAAAAAAAATAAACGAGGTAGCCGTATACCATTTTCACAAGATCGGGACACATAAAACCCTAAAAACCCTAAATAATGGCACATATTTGTAACTCAATTTCCATTTGGATTTTGAGGAAACTCATGTAGATGAAAAACACTTTAAATGCCATCTAGAATCTAAAAAAAAATTAAAAAAAAATAAACGAGGTTAATGATAAGTTGTACATTAGAGGAATACCAACTACTCAAGATTATATATTTGAAATTATCATATTTGTTAATCAAGATTATATGTTTCTTGTTATATAATAAGTTGGAAAACAAACAATGATTACATATAAAGATTGAACCAACATCATACAATATCATATAACCTACCACATTTATTTATAATTAATTTTTATTTTATTATATGATGTGTCGTGTTTAAATACACGACATTTACTAATACATTTTGTATGAACAATACACGAAATGAATCAGGGTGTATCTCGTGTATTGTTCATACGAGATAATTGCAGAAACAAAGACTATATCGTGTGTGTATACACGATATGTAGCATAGTATATCGTGTATATACACACGAGATAATTAATTTTTCAAGAACCAGTTGACAATACACGAAATGGCAGATACGCTCCTCCACCTCCTCCTCCTCCTCCTCCTCCTCCTAATCATCATCACTAGAGAGCCGTCGCGGGTTAACGTCCTACAAAAAATTAAATAAGAGACAATTAATTTTCAAGAACCAAATGACATTTCGTGTGGAAATACCCGAAATGTTGATGATCATTTCGTGTATAAAGACACGAGAAACCTCACCACATATCGTGTATTAGAGCACGAAATGCAAACTGATGAATCAATTTACATTTCGTGTCCTAATATACGAAATGTGGAAAGTATCTCGTGTACTATAACACGAAATGGTCACCAACATTTCGTGTATTGGCACACGAAATGTAAAGCTGATGAATCGGTTTACATTTCGTGTGCCATTTACACGAAATGTTGGTGACACAGCTCGTATGTGTCGTCATACGAAACACACGCCGACAATTTCAAATTTTAGGCACACGAGTCGTATCCGATTCAAACAAAAAATCCAAATTTATGTTACGAAATCGCAATTAGAACCATTTAGGATAGGTTTAAACAACATTAAGCATTATATAATCGGTTTTAGGCATAAATTTATTGTTGGGTTTTCAAATTTAAAATCTAGGTTAAAAAGAATTAATTTTGGAGCGGCGAAAGGAGGGGCGGACTTTCCACCGGTTTTAGGGAGGTTTGTCTTCATTTTTTCCGGCGGTGGTGGTCGGCGGCGTTCGTCGAGTGAGAGAGAGAAGAGAGAGCCCGTTGGTGTTTCTTAGGTTTTGAGAGAGAGAGAGAGAGAGAGAGAGAGGGACGGTTGAAATGGGGGAGGGAAGGGATTTTTTTTTTTTTTAAAATATATATATGAGGATATTTTGGTCATTTGCACGTGCCTTGTAAATTCCATGCCTTGTATATAGTACTACCCCTTGTTGATATAATTAATCAAAATACTATTTATATTTATCTATAATATAAATTAAACCCCTCCGTGAACAGTTCTATGAACAGTTTCGAAGGGGTTTTTTTCTATTTTGCCCTTACTATTTAGTTTGTTTCCTATTTTGCCCTTAATTTGTACTAAGACTTTGAATTTGGGCTAAGATTTTGGATTTGGGCTAAGAGTGGACTTTAAGAGGGTTTACTTAAATTAATTAAGTAACTGATTTTTTTTTTTTAAATTAAAAAAAAAATTAATTTGAAAAAAAAAAAAGAACACACCCGTGTCCTTGGACACGGGCATATGTACTAGTAAAATTATAAAAGGAAGCGAGTAAGAAGGAGATAGTTGCTTATTTTGACTAATCAGAAATCAGCTGTAACCCTATTCTCTCAAACCCACTCAGAGAATATTCAAAACAAAAAAAAAAAAAATCTGCTAATTCCAGCTCCTTTGAGACTCCAAATCTTCATCTTCCCCATATCAAAAAAGGTTCGAGTCGTTTTTCTTAATTTTGTTTAATTTATCGACTAGTCTCATTCCCATTGCCAATTTTTACTATTATGGTTTTATTTCGAGTTTACTAGTTTTACTATTAATATTGGGGATATATTTCCATTGCTGTTTTTGCGTAGCTTCGTCCATCCTTCAACTGTGAATTGTTTTCATTGAATTGCTGATTAACTATACGGCAGGATGTGTGTTCGTGTTATTTTGTTTCTTCTCTAATTATTCTGCAGAATTTATTTGTGCTTGTATCTAAGAAGTTAATTCCCAGTCCCCCACCGGCACGGCATTGACAAAATTATAATGAGTAGTTTTTCGAAGATATGTTTCGGTTCTATTATGCTTTTATTGATGAACTGTTTTTTCTCTCTCCATAATTCCGTAAATCGTGGGGAAGGGAAATAATTAAAATGCTAGTAAGAACGGGTCGTCCTTGCCACATTTTTAATTTGAGTTGTATTATGTTGATTAGAGGCCTGGTCCTGCTGCTTGTCTTGTAAGTCCTGTTTGGACATGATGTTGAAGTGGTAGCCAAAATTTCTGTATTTTTATGTGTATGAAATTGGTTGAATGATAGCAGTTTTTGTGCTTATTTTATTCCGAGGCCCCTTGACATTGTAACAAGTGCTGTTAGTAGCTTATGTAGGAACTTAAACCGTTTGGGTGTATCGCAGTCAGATTACTAAAAAAATATCACATTACATTTGTAAGAAATAGTCTGATAATATATTTTTCTCCTCTAGGGAAGTATCAAATGTCAAGTAGACATCGCATTCCGCGTGAAGCATTTGATAACAGGCGAGGGTATCCCCCAGAAATACCTCCTCCTCGGGGTCATGTGCATAGACCAATGCCACCACATCCTGCTATGCTAGAAGAAGAACTTGATATCCAGCACCATGAAATCCGCAGGCTCTTGGCTGAAAATCAAAGATTGGTTGAAGATCGTATTGCTTTGCAGCGAGAATTAGGAGCCGCAAAAGAAGAACTTCATCGAATGAGTATGGTACTCCCTGTGATTGAAGCTGAAAGTGAAATGCAATCAAGGGAGCTTATTGAGAGAGGACTGAAACTGGAAGCTGATCTTCGTGCCACTGAGCCGTTGAAAAGTGAGGCTGCACACCAACGAGATGAAGTTGAGAGGCTGAAATCTGTTAGGCATGAGCTATCTGGGCAAGTTCAGACTCTCAAAAAAAACCTTGCGAAACTACAAGCTGATAATAAGCAGCTTCCTGCTTTAAGGGGTGAGGCCAATGGTCTTTACCAGGAGCTTATGCGGGCTAGGTGAACTACTATCCCTTTCTTTTTCTTTAACTGTGTATGACCCACTACTATCTTTTGGAAGGTTAACTTTTTATTTGATCAGAAAAGATTAAAATTTGCTTTTAGCTAACACGCCAATGTCATGCAGAGCTGCTGTTGATTATGAAGAAAAGGGAAGCACTGAGCTGATGGAACAGAGACAGGCAATGGAGAAGAACTTGGTTTCAATGTCACGTGAGGTTGAAAAGCTACGGTCAGAGCTTGCAAACACTGATTCAAGATCGTGGGCATCTGGTATATCCCATCTTCTCCATTTTTAGTTGGTCCTTGTTTGCTTACAGGTTCTGCATGTAAACTTCCTAAACCTGTTGTGATGGTAGCTAAAATTTACCTATTTTAAGCTGATATATGATCTTTTCATATCTATGCCTCTGTTTTTCTTTTAATTTTTCTGCATGCATCATATGTTGTCCCACTGCAAGGAATCCTGTGTATGCGTCTTCTGGCTACTTGTGGTTAAGAGGAGGGACTAGGGAGGGAGGGGCTATGGATAATATGGACTTGTGAAAATTTTAACGTAAATAGTCCCTAATATATTGGCACATGCACACACTTCAATGATGCAATTCATTCCATCATTCTCGATGTAACCCTATTTGATGTGTGGCATGTGTTTTTAAAACCGTATATTTCATCTTTTTCCGTTCACTTAGTAGTCAGTAACAACCACAAAAGATCATATTCAATCTTTACAAAATATATCAAATTCAAAATTTTGACATATATCTTCAAGCTTTCACAATACAGTTATTTTCTCTATAAGAGACTTAGAAAGTCACTCATTTAGTGTCGTTCTGCATATTAATCTTTTGTGGGAGCATTCGTCTTATGGATGTCATGAACGAGTAATGGGAACAATCCTCTTATGTATTTCGTGAACGAGTTATGTGAGCAATACTCTTATGTATGCCGTGAAAGAGTACTGGGAGCAATATATTCACTCTTCACTTAGTTCATTCATGCAATATCACTTTGGAGGTGATGGAGCAAGGATCAAACATGATCTCTTAATCATGCCCAGTTAGAACTGTTGTGGGCCTTTGGGAGGTAATCTAACTAACAAATTTGTATATGGTTCAGCTTCTTTGTCACAGAAACGGCAACTAGCTTAGTTTCAATGTTGTTCTATATGTGGAAACTTGTCTTCAAGCTATTATGTCACTAAATAAAATTTTAAAGTATTGTTTCTTGTGCTTAATGATCTCTCTCTCTCTCTCTCTCCCCCTTTTTGGTATCTCCTTGTTCAGGTGGTGGACCATATGGGATGAATTTCAGCAGTTCTGATGGGGGAATTGCTGCACCTTATGGCGATGGATATGGGGGTCATCTGGTGAGGATACTAGTTCATATTAATGATTACTTTGGTCAATATTTGATCATTATAAGTCTACGTTCAGCTTTATGATTGCTTGCTTAATGTATCTTCATTGTTTGCAGAGCACTGCTGACAAAGGTCCTCAGTATGGTTCGGCTTCTGCTTCTGCTTCATGGGGAGGACTTGAGAAATCTCGCATGACTCGTCGTTGAAATCTGGATAGCTCTATTTGTCTTGCAGCAAGATGCATGTTCTTTTACTCGCTTATTGGCTATTCAGTATGGATGGGCTAGAAGTGTATGATTCTTCTATGTTTGTTTGCACATCAGAACTCCTTTATTTAAATTCTGTTAGATTTCATAACCTAGTTAAATAGCATATTAAGCTGCTTTACTATCGAGTAAAATGTTCCCTTTTTCAGGGCTTGGATTATGACACAGTAGTTCAATGTGAATGTTTGATGTTTTAATCCATCCCATATCATACCAGTTCACTTTTTATGCTCATACCTCTTCTTATTGTCTCCACTACTTGAGAATATACAATTTTCCTGCAAAGCTCAATGGAAAGACTAGAGAGATGATTTCATTGCAATTACATCTTTTAAGGGAACTATTTTTGTTCATAGTTGTGAGTTAGACTCTTGATATAGTTGCATATTGGCGGGAAAGTATCTTCAAATAGAGCTCTTTGGAAAGGAAGAATTATGCTATCCAATGAAGGGTTCTATTGTAGTATTGCTGCAGAAAGCAAGGACTTCTAAGGATTTAATTTGGAGAGCATAGAGTCACATAGATGTTGGGTGTTTGGTTTTTGATGATGAATTGAGTATTCACTTGGCATGCAGTTGAGGTGACTTGAAATTCCATTTCGAGCTAGCGAGGTGACGCACCTTGGGTACTAGAGCTACTTCATTTTTTATGGATTGATCAGATTTAGGTTTAAGAGGTAGCTTGACGCGAAATTGTAATAAAACTTTCAGACGCATGCTTGTGTAAGGATTTCAACAACAGAAGCTCTTTATATTCTTACTGCCATACTTTGGTTGCACAAGGCAGAAGTTCATCAATTTGATCAAGCATGTGAATTGAATCTAATTGGTGTATTTAGTTTTGGTCTACAGTAGTAACATACTAACATTTAAATTGAAGGCTGAAGGACACAGTTAAGGGGTTAGTTAGTATGTTCGAAACTTGATAGCCATGTACATTAATTACCTCCTTACACAGTCATGTGAAGGACTTGGATCCCCCAACGGATTTGAGGTGGTGTTTTCGTAATGCTACTTTGTAGAAAGTTAGTTGAACTCTGGAGGGAGCATCTTTTTTCATATATAAGGGAAGATGTTGTGAGGTCCTTTATAGCTTTAGGTGTGTAAAGTTTGATTGAGAAGCTTTAAATAAAAAAGGGCAAAAGGCATAATACTGTAAGAGGCTTATTCGAGTTGAGATGCCAGCTTCTTCCTCCTATTTGATGCATGGAAGTGCAAATTACAACCTTGGTGGTGCTGCATTATACTTGTAGCATTGCTGAAAGAAATTCCGTTTCTTGGAAACTGGGGATGAGGTTTTATATGATCTGGTTAGTCTGCTGGCTGGTAATTAAGAATTCGGCATGCGTGTTTTATCCAGCTGAGTTATTCTGATGCGTGAAGTTCTGCAAGAAGCTATATTGAAGAGTTTTGTGCTTTGATCTATTATAGCCGCTTAGATACTGGTTGTTCAGGATAGCGCACATCTCCTATTCTTGTGAGATTTTTCTTATTCTTAACTCTACATTTGATTGTAATTCTGCAATATCGTTCAGTAGCCAAGATATCCTGTCCACCTTGCTGGACGATTGACTACTTCCTCCCTTAATGTCAGCCTGGAACATCTGAAGGAAGGATGCCAGCTTGCTATTTGACGTGGGGCCAACTTCTGATCTGGAATTCATAGGCAAGTATTCTGTCTCAATTATGTGGGTTTAGTAGGTCCTCAACTATTCTTTTTATAAACTTTGAGCAATATATTACTTGATGTACTTAACTACTGTCTCGTTTAGGTGTTGTTTATTATAGAATATAGTTTTGTTATATAACCATAATTGTAGTTTATATGAGTGGTGTTACCTTCCTGCCTCTCTGTCTCTCCCTTCTTCCTTAAGGGCCTTTTTTGGTGTGGGGATTCTTTGGGGGGGGGGTGGACAGGAGAGAAGTAAGTTTGCAGTAATGAAAGAATGAGGATGAAGCTTAGATTTTCTTGCTTCTAAGCGAGTGTGCTCATACTGGTGCTGAAATGATACTTAAACAGAGTGCCTACTTTTTTTGGTAGTGCTGTTATGCATAAGGAACCCGTTTCTATTGGGAGTTTTGGTTGATACTGTGAAATGATGTTGCAGCTTGCTGATAATTAGAGTGCGAAGTTGTCGGTTTGAGGAACATATTGACAATCAGAGATGCGATCTATATACTTGGTACACGCACGTTCTGAGTTCCTTCAGTTTCTTCTGCAGATAACACTATTGCAATCAACTAAGACTAGACACCAAAAGCACCTTTAAGGTGGTGCTTAAGGTAAGTGAAGTATCACACAGTCGAAGAGGGCTACTGTTGAACTCCGGTGGACTCAAAATGGTGTCATTATATTCTTCTTTGCCACACAGTCCATGAAATATGCGTCAAAATGGTTGCGATTAGAGTATGCATCCTTTGAAATAGGAGAAGCTGGTTGTGACCAGAATGATTAACTTGCTTACTGTATGACTGAATTATGGCGATGCCTATAGCTGGATTAAGTGATTGAGAATGGGTAGCCTACTTTTTCATTGAATACATTACAGATAGAATTTGTGCCAGCAGCGCAAAAGCAGATTCGTGGGACCCATGTCTAATACTCTGTAGTTTGTATTTCATTTCTTCTTCTAAGGGAAACTCTTGTTAGGCACTCTCTGGCTTGCTCAATCTCGAATCATCCCTGATAAAACTTCGTTCCAATCCAGCTTGTGGCCTTGAAAGCAGTTTTTTCTACCTCAACCTTCCGTTCATGGTGCACTTTTTGATGATCTCTTTCTTTACAGTTCTATTACTATAGGAGGAAGGCAGAGGATGCTCTTGCACAAGGACAATATTTCTCGACATTAGGGGTTGATGGCATTTAAACTGTGGATTAGGTGTCCGTTAATAGAGGGTTTTGTGGAAGACCTGGCAAGAACCCAAGCTAAGATCAAATGACTATTGATGGAATGGTTGATTGCTTACCTGGAACGACTGATTGAAGGAAAGGATCTGGCATGGCTGTTAATGTTTGGAAGCTAACCAGATTCTTTGAGAAAGAAGTCTGTGTTTGCGGCATCAGAGGAATGATGGATGTGGTCACATTAACCTTGAAGGGATGTTATTGGAACTGGATTTTTAGATCTCTTCCACACTCTAGGACATGACAATGCTTCTTGTCACTGATGAACTTTTCAGAGGCGTCTATATTTTTCCTTGCCTCACCATTCCTCTTCCTCCATACTCTAATAAATTATTAGAGATATCTATTGGTTGCCTCAGATAGAAAAACTAGCCACTGTTTTACAGACATTCTTTTGGAGCAATACTGTGTCTGCAGTTGTGATTTGAATTGTTGACATTTAATGATGTTGACTTGATACACTTTGCGATGGATTGGGATTGTAATTCAGTTATTAGATTCTAGCTACTGCGGTGTACTAACATTAGCCATTATTTGTTCATCTTTATAGTTATGATCGATATATGTTTTCCTGGTGCGAGCTTTTGGTATAGCTGCTTTATATTTATTTTTCACGGAGGGAAGGAAATTGAAGTGTGGCATTGGCCTAGGACTATGGTTTTTTCTCACTGTCCTCATCAGTCATCACTCAAAGCTCAATGGCTGCTTATCTATATATGGAATGTTGACTCTAAATTAATTATTTTCTTGGGATGAGCTCTTTATAAGAGAAGCAAAACTAGCTTCATGTTAGGTGTTCACTTCCCTTCCACAGGGTTGGAAGTTAGTAAGTGTGTTTATTTACACTTAATCGGGGATGGATGCCAGTACTGACTGTAGGATTATTGATTGAATTCTAGTGGAGATGTGGTTTTGTTTTGCATTGCTGCACAGGAGCTGAATGGCTCCAGAGATTGCCAAGTTGATGGAATAACAGTTAAATGCTTAATTGGGTACGGATTGAATACTCGACTCTAGGCTACTGATTCCACTTCTGTTTGCTCGTATCTTTATTTATACCCTCGAATACACTTTTCAGAGCTTTCACATGGCTTTTGCTGGTGCATTTTGCTACCTACATTTTATCATTTTGTTTAGTCGCCTTTAAGTTGCTGCCTTCTCATATCACTTATTGTTTTGCAGGCGCAATTTCGTTTTGTGATTGATAAATATGTTGACAATAGAAGACAGAGACCAGGTATGTTTTAATGCACGTCATATGGGAAAGTCCTATGAACAAGATCTAGTAAAGCTGGCAAATGAAACTGACAGAAGGGCGAAAATGAATGGGTAAAACTGGTTTGAGAAGTTCACAGAAGTAACAAAAAGTAGAAGAGGTTGCTTCTAACTTGGTCGTGGTTGCCTTTGAATTTCTTCAAGGACTGATGAGGGCTTAAATTAAATGCTGACAAACCATCTTTAAGCATCTACATTTGATATATAGGTTAAGCATGGAAAGATTTACTGAAATCCTGCACCTCACCATTTCTTTTAGATGATTCCACTCTTCAATTATCCAGACCTTCATAAGGAACTTCTGCATAAGTCATGGACTTGTCCATAGCTGTCAAACGCACTCGCCCGCTTTGCCTTTTTACGCCATCCGGGGTCAAGGCCTCTTAGGGTTTGGGCAGGCGACTGCATTCCTTTTTGGTTTAGGCGTCCGCCTTTTGGTTTATGGCCAGGGGGAGAGGCATAGACCTTTCATACAAGGCATAAATTTGTACCTGTTTTTTATTTATTATTATTATTTATTTTTTTTGTGTGGAAAACTACGTTGTTTGGGGTAATTTATATTTCATATACACAGTTTACTGTTTTACCATTTTTTCTTCTATTTTTCCGTCTTGCTCACCTTTGGCCACCTTTCAAATACCTCGCCTTTTGTAGATACCTCTCGCCCGCCGCTTTCTTTTTGCCTTTAATAACTATGGACCTGTCTCTTTTGGAGATTCATATACATCTATACCCAAATCCATGATACCTTTTTATTTTGATAGTGATCTTATACTCCATCTTTTTCCTCTGAAAAATCAAACATCTGAAGAATTTGAATAAATTTTCCGTAAGTTTCCTTGGTCTTGTGACTTGAAGCAGTTTTCGTAATGCAAGTCTAATGTGTATTTATAGACGTTATGGTTACTTTTTATACGGAGTAGAATGGTAAACTTTGTATACTCTCTCTGTAACATAGTAGAAGCTTAGAATCTAAATGCTTTCTCCATTCCCAAGCTAGAAAGGAGTTGTACTTCCAATTGAATATGTCCAGTAAAATATTTCCATTTTGGAGTTACAAATCTTCTATATCTTCGAAAAATGATACTCCCTCTGCCTCAGAAAAGGTAATACCATTTGATAAGTCAAAACTTTTTAAGGATGCCGCTTTTTTTGTTTCTACTTTCTTGATATTGCACTTAAAACATTACCTCTTAACTGCTTGCATTTTTTTTTTATTTTTTATTTTTTATTTTTATATTTGGCACTGACCAAAAAGGAAAGATGAACTGTTTTTGTGGGATGGAGGGAGTATTTATCTCATATATCATGTAAATATTTTGTAACTTCAGTTCAATTTCAAAAGTTTACCTTTCAAATGCATCTCCTTTTTGGGACAAATAGTGTAAAATATATGCACCTGTTTGTGTGTGTATTGTCAACTCTATAGTCTATATTTTTATTTTTATTTTGTTCTGCAAACCAAGATTTATGCACGTCAATTAAACTTTCTTGCTGCTGTTCCTTTTAGAACATTAAGGCTATGCTTGAATTATGTTTTTTTTTTTTTTGGACCCAGTAATTTGATTTATGAAACTCAATTTTGGATCATGATCAAGTTATGAGTTGGTTAGCTTTATAGACAATTCTGGACGCACTCACTCACGTTCCGTTGCTTTTTTTCCCACTGTGCCCATTTAATGTATCTGAACTTATTGTCATTGTGTTTATATCCAATAGCAACTGGTTTTAGTATATGAGTGATGAATAGCTTTTTCCATTGTTGGGGGAATGGGAAATGTAAAAGCTGTATTGATTCAATCTGTAAATATTAGCCTTTACAATTCGTTTGTTGACTTCCGGGCACTGTATTTGATTGTCGATTCATACTCACTCCTAAATTTTCCTGTCTATGTTAAGTAAATATCGATAGATATCTACGTTGCTTTAGCTAAATCGTTATTCATTGAAACCAGTGGTCTGATGTTGGATTAGTCCGCTGTTAGTCCAATGGAAATACTTCTCTGAATGAACAAAAATTTACTACTACTTTGTCTCGGTCCCAAAATTGAAATAGGGGTGTAAGAGGTTTCAACTTTTAAAACCCTAGGTTATTTTTCCTCAAATCTCTTTCCAAATGATTTTTCAGTTCATATCCACTGGGTACTTGGTATCCAGTTGCTTAGGTGATCAATCTTTTAGCTCTGGAAAATGGTTGAGGCAATTGGTCGAACACCTCTCGTCAACCACTTTGCTGTCGATTTCTCTACCATTACCATCACGATCGCCATCTCTGAATCAGGTACTCCCATTTTCATTCTGCTCTTAAATTCTCCCACTCTGCAAAGCACCATGCTCTAATAGACGTGCTTATCCGGTTACGGTTCCCGGTTGCGAATCGCCGGTTCCCGGTTCTATGCAAGGGGGAATCGTATTCGAATCGTGTAATTTCTGTTTCCGTTTCACGATTCCAATCGTGGGTTCCCGATTCCGGTTTCACGGTTCTGACGGTTCCAATTTATTTATTACTTTGAATTATTTACATATATATTTTCAAATTCAATGTAATTAAAAATAGTTAAAGATTTAATAGGATTTCAAAATCCATTAGATTTGTAACAAAATTTTAATTTTATAAGAAAATGTTAGCTTATTAACGAATTTGATTAGTTTTTTAACGAATTCAGTTAGTTTAGTAACTAAATAATAACAAAATATGAGTCGTTACAGGGTTTCAAAGTCACGGTTCCACGGTTTACGGTCCCGTTTTTGGTTCCCGATTTCAGAATCGCCGGTTCCCGGTTCTGAAAATGCTGGACCCGTATTCGAACCTTGGTACCGTCGGTTATGTTTTCCACGGTTCCCGATTTTTTCACGGTTTTGGTTCTAGCGGATCCTGGTTTTCGATTGTATTCGTCGGTTCTCCCGATTTCCGGGTAATTTTGAGCATGTCTATGCACGAACCTAAAATTAAAATTTTAGCAAAACTATCATTTGGGCCACCCAACTTTAGGCCATTCAAGTCCCAAAATATTCAAGGGTTAATGACAATTTAGGGCCTGTAGAATAGGGGCAGTACCACATTGGGGCCTGAAGTCTCAAAACTATCAATTTGGGGCTCGAATTTACAATTTTGATCAATTTGGGGCTTTTTGACGAAAAACGTTAAAAAAATCCGTTAAGTGACCATGTGCGAGGCATGTGACATTCAGTGAGGGCATTTTGGTCATTTCAGAGACTTCAAGCCCTAAATTGACAGTTGCCCCTCTACTTTGGTTTATTTCAAACAAGCCCCTCTACTTCTCTATATTTACACTCTTACCAAAAGAACATTTAAATCACCGCAGCCAACAGGTTATCAGCGGGTGTTTAGTTAACGACGGTAACGGAGGCACGTCAAACATAAATACTCCCATCCCAATCCTCCATCCACATCGCCGGAGAAGC
This sequence comes from Adenophora triphylla var. japonica, assembly GCA_022495995.1. Classification (NCBI taxonomy): domain Eukaryota; kingdom Viridiplantae; phylum Streptophyta; class Magnoliopsida; order Asterales; family Campanulaceae; genus Adenophora; species Adenophora triphylla. Next base: position 177,311 of record JAFEMH010004625.1, read on the forward strand.
CATCTCCGCCACCTTATCCTTCTTTATCGGCATGAACTCCTCAACCTCCGCCTCCATTTCTCTCTGTCTTTTCCAGCCACCGTCCACGGCGGGAGTAGCAGAGGTTTTAGCATCCTTCCACTTCCCTATCTCGAGAGGGAAGTTGAGAATAGCTTTACTGCCGCGCATTTTGAAGGCGACTCTGTCATAAGCTCTGGCAGCTTCGACGACGGAATCGTACGTACCTAGCCAAACTCTATTACCTCGCCGGCTTGGATCTCGTATCTCCGCTGCATACTTCCCCCACGGCCTCTCCCTCACGCCTCTGTAATGCCTCTTCTCCTCAACCACAACCGTTTCAGTAGACTGAGTCGACTCGCCGTCCCCGAACTCAATCCACTCGAATTTCTTTACCGGAGCCGAATCAATCACTTCACTTCTCGAAGATGAGAGATCAATTACTTCTGGCAGCTCGATCTCAATCTCAGCCAAATTATTCTCAATTTCATTAAAATCAAATGTAAAATCAAAATCCAAATAAAATAAATCAGTATTGTTTACTTCAACACTGTCAATGTAATCAGAAATTGCAAGTACAGATTCACAATTTGAGGTCATTGAACTCGAGGAAGAATAAGAACGGGAGATTTCAGCGTCGAAATTCAAATTAGAATCCGAATTGGAAGAAATGCAGCTGCTGAATTCATTGAAAATAGATTCATTGAAAAGGATAAGGTGGAAGATGAAGAAAAAGTAGGTTGAAATGGGTTGGAAGGGTGTGGTGGATGGAGGCAGCGAGAATGGTGGAGGTGGGGTTTGGCTGCTGGGAAGGAAGGAAAGGGGTGGGGATGTGGGTTTTTAATTTTTGGGTTAATGTATATATATATATATATATATATATATATATATATATATATATATATATATAGAGAGAGAGAGAGAGAGAGAGAGAGAGAGAGAGAGAGAGAGAGAGAGAGAGAGAGAGAGAGAGAGAGAGAGAGAGAGAGAGAGAGAGAGAGAGAGAGAGAGAGAGAGAGAGAGTTGTGTCAATTGAGGGCCCGAAGTTTGGGACTGAACGCGAAATGACTAAAATGTCCTCACTGAATGTTACATGTCTCACAATGGTTACTTAACGACATTTTTTAATATTTTCCGTCAAAAAGCCTCAAATTGATCAAAATTGTAAATTCGGGCCCCAAATTGATAGTTTTGAGACTTTAGGCTCCAATGTGGTACTGTCCCTATACTACAGGCCCTAAATTGTCATTAACCCAATATTCAATGCTGCCACCCAACTTTACCATATGATTTTCGCATAAGCCATGAAAGTACCAAAATATTCAACCTTGCCACTCAACTAAAAATATTCAACTTTACTACTCAACTAAATTGAAAATATGCAAATGAACCCAATAAATGTATATGATCATTTGTAACTATGATTTTTATTCTACGTAGCAAATTTTTAAAAACCAATATACACCTTTGATTTTTTAATTGGGCCATGGACTCTATTGCCCATGAGCCAGATATCAAACTTATAAAATGTTAGATGAGATGCAAAATTTCAAAGAAATTCAGTGCACACATTATTTTTGCCCGTCGCTCTTATACCCAAAAGTATAAGACTAAAATTACTCTTATACCTTAACACATTATCTTTGCCCGTCGCTCTTATACCCAAAAGTATAAGACTAAAATTACTCTTATACCTTAAGGTATAAGAGTATTATTTTTTTTTTCACAATTTTTCATTTTTTCTTAAAAATAATAATAAAAGTATCATATTTTATTAAGCAATCCACTTCTATATTCAAATGCATAAGACTAAAATAACTCTTATACATAGATATAAGATTATTTTTTATCATAATTTTTCACATTTTTTTAAAAAACTAATAAAATTCACTTTTATATCTAAATGTATAAGACTAAATTTACTCTTATTCCAAAATATAAAATCCTAAATATAAAAGTAATTTGTTATTTCAAATTGTAAAAGGCATAAGAGTATTTTTTTTTTGTTTGTGGGTTTAGATGGAATTCATTTATTTTTTAAGAACATATGCTGAGCTAAAATATTGCATTTCCCCTGTTAAACATGCAATTAATTAGGAGAATCATTGAATTTCCAGAGGGAAAGTATAAAAATATCATTGCCAGCCCTCGATCTAAGTGTAATCAATTTTAGTTCTTTATAAATTGATAAACCTTTATCTTTTTCATCAATTATTACTTAGAAAAATCCCTTCTTACGTAACATTTGCTTTTTGAACGATATAAACCGAGATACGAACATGGGCTTGCCCGAATAAGGCTCAAGTGAATTGGGCCATAAACATAATCCATTAGTTTCAGCTACGAGGTACGGCATAAGCTTTCTCGTCCATCTATCCCGGCATCAACTAGGCCGACCAAGGCTCAGCAAGCAAGTATAAACAAGGCCCAAATCATAAGGCCGAGGAGACCTCCCTCGTAAACTGAAATCATCTCCCTTGAGGACGAGGTGCCTCCCTCGGTTACGATTTCATCATGACGGGCTCCACTTATTCCTCATTCCTTCCCCGGCTCATCATGGACCGAGATGACCATGTATGACGAGGAAAGGAATATTAGCATCTCGGCATCTCGGCATACAGGCGTATGATGAGGAAAGGAATTTATGTATCTCGGCATACAGGCGTATGACGAGGAAAGACATTGATGTATCTCGGCATACCGACGTGAGCTTGTGCAGTCCTATTCAAACAAGGACAATAAGCAGTTATAATCTAATCAGGATTGTAACCTCCTGTACCAATTCAAGTCAAATAAGGACTCTCCAACAGATATAATCCTCCTAGGATTATATCTTATCTCTTTACAGTCCAAGTTCAACATGAATTCTATCAATCCATCCCTATAAATACAAGCCATTATTTCCATATTCGGGTACGTGATCTTTTTGACTCGAAGCTCTGTCAATTAGATTTCTCTATACACCAACCGTGAACTTACTCTCACGCCAGAGGGACTTCGCCGGTGAAGCCCCGGCTTAATTTACGTTTTCTTTCTTATTTTCAGGCTAAGCAATCGCCGGAGTACAACCTAGCGCTTGAATTTGGGCTGATTCGACTTTTTGGCATCATCAGTTTGGTTCCATTGTCGGGAAACGAATCAAAGACCCATTGTTTAGCCTGAAAATCCGTTCATCTGAGCTCTGTTTTCGATCGAATAATTCATACCTTTTGGCCGGAAAAATTTGTTCCCTTTTTTTGATCTGTTTGTTTTGGCCAGAATCTGCAAACTTTCGCCTGGAATAATTGTTTTTGGACGGAAATTTGGTGTTCTAACAATCGCAATTGGATTCTGTGTGTTGGCGTTCAAAATCCATCTGAATTTTGGCCGGAAAATCGTTGCTTTTGCCAGAATTGTTTTTTTTGCCAGATTCCGGCGACTGGGAAAAATTGTCCGTTTTGGTAATTTGTGCCGTTTTGCAATTTTAGTATCAATGGAAGACGATAGAACCATCATCGTTACTAATGAGGAGAACCGAGGTCAGGGTGATGAGATCCCTCTCACCAACGAGGTGCTTCCACCTGCTCCTCCTCCTCTTAATGACGGGATACCACCCCTCGGCATGACTCTCCGCTCTATGGGACAGCCAGCTGCCGGGGAGGCAGGTACCAACCCCCTTCGTCATACTCGTCCAAGAGGGAAACGAACGAGCAAGAAGACGACGAGGAACGCCGACGTCGGACGAGCTGAGAACACCCAGCCCGCCGACCGACGTACCTTGTTGCACCAACAGATGGAGACTCTGCAAAGAATTTACGAGACTCAAGCTGCCTTATTGCAATTGGATCCAGAGAACTCAATGGCCGAGTTCATCATGCCTTCGAGGTCAGGAGGCAATTCTCGTGGAAGGGATACTCAGGGTGAGAGACGAGATAGCCAGAGGAGTCCTCCTCGTGGCCGAGATCCTCCTCCCCGTGAGCCTGCTGTACCACCTAAGCAGAACCTCCGAGATGATCCTCGTCCTCGGCCTAATAATCATGGAAACGAGAATGTGGTGGTGGACCTAAGGAGCCACATAAATTCAAAAGACCAGGAGGTAGACTCAAAAGACTTAAGGACGAGGCTCAGTTTATCCCGGCGTTTATCCCCTCCTCGTCTCAGCGTGGCTCCTCGTCATAACCATCATGTGGGCGCCTCCCAACTCCCGGAACCTATAAACTCGTGTCCCAGGATGGAGGGTCCCAAAATACCATTTAAAAAAACTTTTCTTTACTTTAGCTTGAAAAGTATAACACTCCTTTTACAAAACAATTTCAAAATAACCTCTTTACTCGGAGGCAATAGATAAACCTGTTTAAACCAGTTATAACCTGTATAAGTACAAGTACTACAACTGTAAAGGCTAACACAAGCCAACCATAACACAAACCAAATCTAAGCTTAATTACAACACAACACGACTGAAAACATGTTTATGAAAATTTCATATACAAAACCTTTCCCCAAAAGAATAACAACCATGACAATCCCAACTCCCCAAGCCAACACATACCCTGACAACCTAAAAGATGTCCAAACTCCTTCCCGGCCTCACCGGTCCGATCCTCCTATCTCAGCGGGATCTAAAACAATAAAGGGTGAAGGGGTGAGATAAAATCTCAGCAAGCTATTATGTATGCAACAATATGCCATACAATATGCAACACATAAACAGGTTGCTCAATAACAAATATGCAACACCAAACAGGTTGCTCAATATCACATTGGGAAAACAGTAAACACTTTACGTTACCTTTCCCTTTACCTTTTCCATCTGAATCATATGTAGTACTACGGTGGGAGTTATACTCCTCTCATTTTGTGAACTGCTGGTGCATATCCATATCTTATACACTCCCTTTCAGAGAACCATATAAGCTACCTCGCTATCTTGTGAACGGTTCATACCTATCCACAGAAGCTGTACCCCCTCTCCGTGGCCACAGAAGGGAGTGAACGGTCACAAGTATAAGGAAATCCAAGCACCTTATGAAACATCTTCGCATAAGTGATCGTATTCCCTATACCCCCGAATCTCAGCTGATACAACCATGTTCAAGCACATAACAGATACTTGAAATTAAGTCCACCCCATGGGACATCAACACAGATATATATATATAACATGGTACTGTAACTCATGTTAAACCAATCACAATAGTGCACATATATTTCAACAATATTGAATAACAACAATCTAATGACATGGTATTAATACTCATGCTCAACAAATGAAACTGTGCAACACGTATTTAAACACTATGTGCACAACCAACTATGAACATGTAAACACTTGTGGCACAAAGTATCACATAAGTCCTACATAATCATTTCAAAATATATAATCCAGTAACAGGGTATTACCACTCCTGTCCAAACCAATGAAATAGTGCATCATTCATTTTATGCACCAAAAGAATAAATAACCCTATACAGGTCACCACGTAAGGGTACAATATCATATATGTAGCCCTACGCGTTCATAAGATAACATTAGACACCTTCTATAAAGGTTTTATAATCAAATACCAAGTTTTATCAACTTTGGTTCAAGTTTTACAATTGCCTTTCAACCATTTTTAGGACAACATTTAAAGTCCTTCCCACTATCCATTTGGACTATTTCAAGTTCCATATTGTAGTACTAAAGTTGTACTAGAAGCGTAGTTAAAGAGGGTACCATTACATGTTGGTTAGACTAGGTTTTCAACGCTTCAAAAACTGTTCAAGGGCTGCAGGGTAGGGCACGACTCGTGCCCTAGAGCACAACTCGTGCCCTATTACACCCCCATCAGAAACTGTCATCCCAGGTTGGTCACGACTGTTCCCCCTTAGGCAAGAAATGTCGCACGACTTGGTCAATCAGGGTCATGACTCGTGCTTCAGGGCACGAGTCGTGCCCAAGCCCAGGAACTGCATTTGCAGCTGCAACATCAGCAACAACAAACAACAACTCAAGTTCTCAGCCACTGCAAGTCATCCAACAACATTACAAACACAGGTTCTAGACCATAATATACTCCCTTTATACCCCATAACATATATACAACAACGTTACAATTAAACCAACCCTTCTTGATCAATTATCAACCCATAATTTACCACCTTTCACTCTACTCATTTGCAGCCCATAGTTCATCATTTTACAAGCTACAAATCATCAAAAACACATCATATAATCATAATAACATCATTAGACATATTATGAGCAGTTATAGAAGAAAATCATAACAACTTACCAAAAGTTATCAAAATAAAAGGAAAAGATACTCGGCTATTCTTGCTCTAAACACCTTCCTTAGCAATATTTCGAAGTTGGAATCAACAACCAAGCAACTTATGAATTTCTGGGATTTTTGGAAGTTAAACTAGGGTTTATGGCTCTTCTATACTGAGAGAGAAATGAGTAAGCTGATGGAAATAATAAAGCTTCTTGAAGAAGCTTAAAGAGATTTATATAAAATATTTTTCACACAAGCTCCTCCAAGTTTGAAAATCAACAAACAACTACCTCAAGGTTAAAGTTACACTCAAGCTCCTCGGCACTTTCATAACACTTTCAATTCAAAATTTCAAGTGTTATCACCTTACTACACAAAACTCCAATTTCTTTTATTTAGACATTATATGATCAAAATTACTTTAATAACATCTAACTTCACATAGTTCATAAAAAATGTCAAAAATGAACACGTAATCTTTTCAAATGCCAACAAGCAAAGGATGAGATGCAAAGCAAACCCAACCCCACGTGCTTCACGTGTGAACAAAAGGTGCCTAGGTTTAGGGTCGTGACACTCACTCCCCCTTAAATAAATTTCATCCCGAATTTGGACTTCACTTACCTGAATGATCAAACAAATCCGGATACTTCTGTCTCATCTCAGATTCCAATTCCCAAGTAGCTTCCTCAATGGTGTGATTCTTCCAAAAAACTTTCACCACGGGAATACTCTTGGTATGCAATTCCCGGACCTGCCACTCTAGAATCCGCAATGGCACCTCCACATAGGTCATATTCGCCTGGACATCCTCAGGAGGAGAACTCAGGACATGAGAGGAATCATAACAGTACTTCCTCAACATGGACACATGGAACACATCATGAAGATAAGAAAGAGAGGGAGGTAGGGCCAAACGATAGGCTAACTCACCTACCTTCTCTAAAATCTCAAATGGACCAGCAAATCTAGGAGCCAACTTCCCTTTGTTGCCAAACCTTTTGATCTCTGTTCTTGGTGAGATCTTCAAGAATACCAAATCATCAACCTGAAAGGATAACTCCCTTCTTCTCGTGTCGGCATAGCTCTTCTGACGACTCTGGGATGTCCTCAATCTGTCACGGATCATCTTGATCTTCTCAGTTGAGTCTCTAACCAAGTCTGGACCCCAAAGACCAACTTCGTCCCAACACATTGGGGACCTACATTTCCTCCCATACAGTGCCTCATATGGTGCCATCTCAATGCTGGATTGGTAGCTATTGTTATAGGCAAATTCCACTAAAGGTAAATGGTCTTCCCAAGATAACTGGAAGTCCATCACACAAGCCCGTAGCATGTCCTCGAGAATCTGAATGGTCCTCTCTGTCTGCCCATCAGTCTGAGGATGAAATGCTGTGCTAAAACTCAACTTGGATCCCAAGGCTTCATGCAAAGCCCTCCAAAACCGCGAGGTGAATCTCGGATCCCTATCAGAAACAATGTTGACAGGTACCCCGTGCAATCTCACAATCTCATGAATATACAACTGGGCCAATCTCTCCAATGAATACTTGGTTGAAACTGGTAGAAAATGAGCTGATTTGGTCAATCTATCCACAATCACCCATATAGCATCCATCTTCCTCAGAGTAGGAGGCAATCCCGTCACAAAATCCATAGAAATGCCCTCCCACTTCCATCCCGGAATATCCAATGGTTGAAGCAATCCCGCTGGTCTCTGATGCTCAGCTTTGATCTGTTGGCAAGTTAAACACTTTGATACAAATTCTGCAATCTCCTTTTTCATGCCATTCCACCAGTAACCCCTCTTCAAATCCTGATACATTTTGGTGCTTCCTGGATGAATAGCAAATCGGGCTTATGGCCATCCTCTAATACCTGCCTTTTGATCTCTGGGGAAGAAGGTACGCAAATCCTGCATTTGAAGGTTAGAATCCTATCCTTGTTCAATGAAAACTCCCCAGTCTTGCCATCTTGCAATTTCTCCCTAATTTTCTTCAACTCATCATCATTCAACTGAGCTTCCCTAAGATCCCCATATAAAGTAGGAACAACTCTGACATTAGAAAACAACATATCACCTCTCACTTCCCGAGACACCAAGGACGATAAATGAGCCTTACGGCTAATAGCATCAACCACCACATTCGCCTTCCCGGGATGATAAGAAATGACACAGTCATAATCCTTCAGAAGCTCCAACCAACGCCTCTGTCTGTTGTTCAATTCCTTCTGGGTAAATAAATATTTCAGGCTCTTATGATCTGTAAATATCTCAAATGTTTCCCTATACAAGTAATGTTTCCACTTATGCAACACAAACACAATAGCAGCTAACTCCATATCGTGGGTAGGATAATTCTGCTCCGCTGGTGATAACTTCCTCGAAGCATACGCAATTACCTTCCCATTTTGCATAAGTACACAACCCAATCCCTCTTTAGAAGCATCACTGAATATAACAAAGTTCTCACAACCCTCTGGAAGTGTAAGAATAGGAGCTGAAGACAATCTCTTCTTCAGTTCAGTAAAACCATCTTCACACTTAGCATCCCATATAAAGGGTACATCCTTCCGAGTCAATATGGTCAACGGAGTTGCAATCCTCGAAAATCCCTCTATAAATCTTCGATAATACCCCGCTAAACCAAGGAAACTACGAACCTCTGTCACTGTAGAAGGTTGTTTCCAGTTGACTACGGCCTCAATCTTTGTAGGATCCACTGCAATACCAGTACTGGATACCACGTGACCCAAGAAAGAAATTTGTTCCAACCAAAACTCACATTTGCTGAACTTGGCAAATAACTGTTTCTCACGAAGCACAGATAAAACAATTCTCAAGTGCCTCTCGTGATCTTCCCTGGACTTTGAGTATACCAGGATATCATCAATAAACACCACAACAAAACTGTCAAGATACGGCTTGAAGATCCTGTTCATCATGTCCATAAAGACTGTCGGTGCATTGGTCAACCCAAATGGCATAACAAGAAATTCATAATGCCCATACCTTGTTCTGAAAGCTGTTTTAGAAACATCATCTGGCTTGATTTCAACTGATGGTATCCGCTACGCAAGTCCAACTTGGAATATATAACGGAACCTTGGAGCTGATCAAATAAATCATCAATGTGAGGAAGAGGATATTTATTCTTAATAGTAGATTGATTCAGTAATCTGTAATCAATACACAACCGCAATGTACCATCCTTCTTCCTAACAAACAACACTGGTGCTCCCCAGGATGAAACACTGGGACGAATAAAACCCCTGTCTAACAACTCCTGCAACTAAATTTTCAACTCTTTTAACTCAGCTGGAGCCATTCTGTAAGGTGCTTTAGAAATTGGTGCAGTACCTGGCAATAGGTCAATACAAAACTCCACCTCTCTATCCGGAGGCATAGCATACTCAGTTGAGAATATGTCACAAAACTCATTCACAACTGGAACACAAGATAGTTCAGGAGACTTCTTACTAGAGTCTAACACATATGCCAAGTAACCCTCACACCCTTTTGATAACAACTTTCTAGCCTTTATTGGAGATATAACATGAATGCCAAATAAAGACTTATCAGCATCAAATATAAACACAGGCACATCAGGCAAAGAAAAGGTGACTCGCTTTCTGCGACAGTCCACCAAGGCATAACAAGAACTCAATCAGTCCATGCCTAAAATAACATCAAAATCTTGGATTAGTAACTCTACCAAATCCACTGGCAATACATGCCCACATATAATCACCTCACAGTCATGATAGATCAAAGAGGATTTGAGGTGCTCTCCCACAGGAGTAGAAACCTTTAACATATAAGGTAACAACTTAGGCAACTTATGCAATGTAAATGCAAAATGAGATGCCACATAAGAATGAGACGATCCAGGGTCGATAAGAATACGAGCCCTGACCCCTGAGATAGGGACAATACCTCTAATAACCGCGGTGGGATCTACCGTACCTCGATCCAAAGCAAACACTCTACCTTGGACTCTCTCTTTAGGTTTCCCCTCAACATCTCTTTTCACACCACCTTTGGGCTGGTCACCTTGTGGTCTACCACCCGCAGCTTGACCCTTTTTGAACTTAGGACAATCTTTTCTGAAATGCCCCATCTCTCCACAACTCATACACTTTCCCTGCTTGCTCCAACAGCTGTCTTCTGAGTGTCCCACCTTCTTACACCAGTTACAAATAGTACCAAATTTGCTGGATACAGGACGAGTAGAAACTGTGGCTGTTCCTCCCTTAGCCACTCCAGAAGTTGAGGATTTAGGCTGACTCTTGCTCTGATCTGAACTCTGGCCTGCAAATTTAGTCTTGCTTCCACTACCCTCAGATTTACCCCGGTGTTCCTAAATGTCATTTTCGATTCTGTAGGCCATATTAACTGCCGCCTGGTAGTTAGGAAAATCGTGAGTCAACAATTGCTTTCTGAACTCCAACCTGAGTCCCTTGACAAACATGTAAACCCTCCTGCTTTCATCTGGTACAAGATGTGGACAATACCTCGCCAGCTCTGTAAATTTTGCAGAATATTGGGCCACTGACATTACCCCCTGCTCAAGTTTCAAGAACTCTACCTCTTTCTTATCTTTAGTGATCACTGGGATGAAATGCTCCTTGAATTTCCCTGTGAAGTTATCCCAAGTTTGGGGCTTATGGTCCCGCTCCCAACTTTCCTTAAGAATTTGCCACCAATTCTCCGCAGGACCCTCTAATTTAAACAGTACACATCTGACTTTTTCTTCATCTGTGCTCTCCATTACAACAAAGAATTTATTCATAGCTTCTAGCCACCTCTCTGCTATCACTGGATCTGGATCCCCGTTGAAGCTTGGTGGAGATAATTTGATAAACTTTTCTAACCCCTATGTTGGCCTTGCCTCAGGTTGCTGCTGTGCTCTACCCTGAGCTACCATATTCTGAAGGAATACCCGAAACATAGCCATCATCTCAGCGTTCTGGTTTCCCCCAGCACCCAAATCACCAATGTTTCCCTGCTCTCTCTGCTGGTCATCACCAGTCCCAGCCATTACAATAATCCCTGCAGTAAACACTCGACGTCAGATATCACACACTCCCCCTTAGACTAGACATTTACCCAAGACTTCTAGCCAAAGCTCTGATACCAACTGTGGGCGCCTCCCAACTCCCAGAACCTAAAAACTCGTGTCCCATGATAGAGGGTCCCAAAATACCATTTTAAAAAACTTTTCTTTACTTTAGCTTGAAAAGTATAACACTCCTTTTACAAAACAATTTCAAAATAACCTCTTTACTCGGAGGCAATAGATAAACATGTTTAAACCAGTTATAACCTGTATAAGTACAAGTACTACAACTGTAAAGGCTAACACAAGCCAACCATAATACAAACCAAATCCAAGCTTAATTACAACACAACACGACTGAAAACATGTTTATGAAAGTTTTATATACAAAACCTTTCCCCAAAAGAATAACAACCATGACAATCCCAACTCCCCTAACCAACACATACCCTGACAACCCAAAAGATGTTCAAACTCCTTCCCGGCCTCACCGGTCTGGTCCTCCTGTCTCAGCGGGATCTAAAACAATAAAGGGAGAAGGGGTGAGATAAAATCTCAGCAAGCTATTATGTATGCACTAATATGCCATACAATATGCAACATATAAACAGGTTTCTCAATAACAAATATGCAACACCAAACAGGTTGCTCAATATCACATTGGGAAAACAGTAAACACTTTACGTTACTTTTCCCTTTACCTTTTCCATCTGAATCATATGTAGTACTACGGTCGGAGTTATACTCCTCTCATTTTGTGAACTGCTGGTGCATATCCACATCTTATACGCTCCCTTTCAGAGAACCATATAAGCTACCTCGCTATCTTGTAAACGGTTCATACCAATCCACAGAATTTGTACCCCCTCTCAGTGGCCACAGAAGGGAGTGAACGGTCACAAGTATAAGGAAATCCAAGCACCTTATGAAATATCTTCTCATAAGTGATCGTATTCCCTATACACCCGAATCTTAGCTGATACAACCATGTTCAAGCACATAACAGATACTTGAAATTAAGTCCACCCGATGGGACATCAACACAGATATATATATATAACATGGTACTGCAACTCATGTTAAACCAATCACAATAGTGCACATATATTTCAACACTATTGAATAACAACAATCTAATGACATGGTATTAATACTCATGCTCAACAAATGAAACAGTGCAACACTGTAAGTACCCCAATCTGGATCACTCCCTTTCAAACACCCGGGAAACACCGCAGACTCATCCTCGCAGTCTCAGAGACCTCTCTCACTCAAAACCCTCTCAAAAACCTCTCAAACCCCCAACCAAACCAGGGGAGGAGCCTTTCTGGGATAAAAAGGGACAAAAGGACCTTTTGGGAATTTTCAGGAAATCAGAAAAGCAATTAAGGTCCGTACGGACCTCTTTGTTTCAATGATTACTAAATCCCCTTAAAGTCCACAATATTCCCTCAAATCCCGGGAGAAATGATGACTTCCATGCAGAGTTGGTCCGTACGGACCTCTTTGCATGCAAGATGGTCCGTACGGACCTTATTGCTCGGGGAACATCATCATTCCCAAATATTCTCCATCATTGCAGATTCCCTCAAATCGAGGAAATCCAAAATTCTGGATAACCAAGAAGGTCCGTACGGACCTCTTTGCTCCGAAATTTTTACTATAAATAGAGGGCTCCCCCTCCTCATTTTTTCACACCTCCCACTTCTCTCTTCCTCCCTAAGCCTTCTGGCTCCCCTTCTAAGACCTTTCGAGGCATTCCCGGCCCCTTCGGATCCTTCCGAGGCCTTCCGAGCCCCCTCGAGGTGCTCCGAAGCCTCTCCGAGCGCTCCCGAGACGCTCCCGCGCTGCCCCGAGGCACTCTCGAGGTACTCTGAGGCCCCTCGTGGTACTCCGAGGCCTTGCCTGGTCTTTCCCACGGTGTCCCGGCTCTTTCCGAGTCAAACCGACGATCCCAAACCTTGCCGAACCTCTGCCCGAATCCAACCAACGATTCCAACGCACGCCGAACCTCTGCCCGACTGATCCCGACGATCCCCACGCACGCCGAACCTCTGCCCAAACGCAGCCTACAACCTCAACTCACGCCGAAACTCTGTCCGCAGACAACCGGCATCCCCGAAGCAATCCGGAACGCTACTCCGACCTCAAACACTATTCCCCTGCGGAAGATGCACACGAACCAACATTGGTAAGGCTTCCTTCCTATTCTATTTCAATACATTTTCAATACAATGTAGACATCCGATACAAAGATGCATTTTTAAAAGCACACACACACACACACAACATTTAAAGGATATTAGGGGTATCCGAAAGACTCGTTTTACGAGGCTACTCGGGTGAGCTCTAATATTCTAATATTCTCTTCCCGAGGAGTCATCTGACCTCCGAACTCAAAATCTCATCACACAAAAACAGTTTAAAATTTATCTTTAAACTGATGCCCTTTTTCAATGTTTTGGGCTTAATAAAAACGGCGTGGCGACTCTACAAATGCGAAAACAAACGGCGAGACACCTCCAACGCGAAAGATGCCAGATGCCGGGGCCGCGAGGCCTTTCTCGGATACGGGCTATTTCGTTGGCGACTGGGAATATTTTGTTTTAAAAACTTTTAAACAAAACAAAAGATTTTTAAACGATGATGAGGGTCAAACTTTCATTTTACCCCTTCCTTTAATCTGGTTGTGTGTGTGTGCACGTGCTTCGTTTTTATTTTACAAAAAAAAAATAAAAATACAAAAAAAAATGCATCAATATACATCTCGCGCATACATTTAAAATTCTTCAAAAACTTCTATTTTACTCGAAAAAGAATTTTAGAGACCGCACACTACGCGCACTGCCGCCTCGGTTACACCGCACTCTACTCACACCGTCGCCTCGGTTACACCGCACACTATGCGCACTGCCGCCTGGATACACCGCACACTACAACCCTTAACCCGGAGTGGTCTCAGTTGCAGTTCGATTGGTCTTCCCTAGGCCTCTTGGGCGCGCACGGGATCATTCCAAACATCCCATCCTAACCAAGCGTCAACCCAGCACGATTGAGTCTTGAGTCACACTCTGTCCGCACTCGGTTGGTTTTTACCCGGTTCGTGTCATACAGCACTGGATACATATACCATGCCGGCCATTTTCTCGAGTCAAGGCTCGGAACTCAAGATCCCTTGCGCAAGCAAAGCGATGAAAGGTCATGCTAAAATCTTGACCTGATCTTGATTTCCGGCTACACCCGCACGATGTTCCGTCCCGGATATACATCCATGCTCGCATGACACCACGTCATCACGCCTTGATACGACAGCCATGACAATATGACCCAGCCAACGCCTAACGTCACAGATCCCTTGCGCAAGCAAGGTAAAGAGAGGTCATGCCGAACTCTTGACCTGATCTTGACTCAGTGGCCGGCTCGGTTCACTATTCACATGGCTAACGCATCAAAACGAACATGACAGGCTCGGTCCTTAGGTTCGATTTTTCTTTTAGGCCGGTGGAAACCGCTTGCACTATAGGACCCTCGCCTGGGGCTGTCCACCCCGGGATGTCGAAATACAGGTGCAAAACGAGGGGCTTATAGCCGCACAGATGGTCTCCACTGACCCAGGATCTAGCATAGTTGCGAAAAAGAAGAGCAATCTTTTCCAACCTACCTAGGATTCTGAGAAAATACTGTTTTAAGTAAATTAAAACAAAAAAAAAAAATCAGAAAATAAAAGAAACGGAAACCGCATGCCACGTGAGCTTTCCCCTTTTATCCCGTTAGGCCATTCCTGTGTCTAAACCTTGCCCATCACCCCCTCCAGCTAACAGAGAGTGGTCGAGAGTACCCGGGAACCCGTCTCCCAGTGTCAAAACAGCAAGGTCCTACCTTCTTCCCAGCTCCGTCACCAGGACACTCCGTCAATCCCCCATGGCCAAGTCAGTGGATAACAACGATGGGAACGGGACCTTACCCCCAAGAAATTTCCCCACACTGGAAGAAGTTTGGCAGATCCTCATGGCTATTGAGAAACGTCAAGGTGAGCAACAAGCCTGGATCGAAGGTGCCATGCACCACTTCGGAACCTTAGCCACCCAACTACCTGGGGCTTCCCAAGCCATGACTGCTCCTACAGCCTCTAACATCTCTCATTGTCTCCCAGAAGTCAACCTGTTACCCTCGTACGAGCCATGCAGTTATGACGTAAGACCACAAGACCTTCCAGAGGAAAGCCTGCCCATCCAGCCTCCTGAGGTCCCGGTACCACCGCCGAACAACGAACACATGCGGTGGGACGTTTGCGATTGCAAAGTGCTTGTCTGGAAATGGAATTCCAGGATGCAATGAACGAGGGCCGTCCTCGACGAAAGAAGAAGCTATCTTCTCAACAAAAACTGAAAAAGAGGTATGAATCGTGATCCCACGGTCGGAACCCTTGGAGAACCCTCGGGAAAGTTTGACTACTATGTCATCTACTCCGGCAAATCTCCCCAAACTAGTTCTCGCACAGTGGCCACGGCAATGTTTGCTCCATGATCAGTGGGGACGAAGCCGCACCGCCACCGAAGGCCCGAAGGACCAGATAATCCAACCCCTGTCTTGGGAAGATCTCAAAGCCACTATTGATGCTTCGGTAAAGCCATGACAGGTGAACGAATTGAAATGCGCGGTCTGGCCTTACGCCAATCGGGCTCCTCCCACTACGAAACGGGAGAGACAAGCAAAACCACAAGTCCGAGAGGTGAATGTTCTCGACACGTTCCGGTCAAATCCCAGCGAATCCTCCACGGACAGACAAAAGGCCGGCCATACCCTGAGCCACGGGCGAAAAGGGACCCTACGCCAAAGAAGGCCGAAACCCTGGACCCAAAGGCTGAAGATCCTGTCTTGACACGGCTCAAGCGTACTCAGGCTAACATCTCACTCTGGTCCTTACTCACTTCATCTTACCCGCACAAGCTCAAGTTGGAAGAAAGCCCGGCCCGCACTATGGTTCCCATCACGGTGACACACGATGAAGCGGTTCGGATGATTGGCAACGTCAATTACAGCAATATCATCACCTTCACGAGCTCGATCTTCCAAAATTTGGGGCCGACCACAACGAGCCTCTCTACATAACGGTTCAACCGGACGAGCGCCGTCTCCCTCGGGTGTTGGTAGATGGAGGATCATCCATGAACGTCCTTCCAGACAAAATGATGGATTTGCTAGGGATCAAAGCAAGCGATCTAAAACCCTCGACTCGAGCAATCAAGGCATACGACTCAACATCCCGCCCGGTCTTGGGAATAGCCACCTTGAACCTTTGGTTTGGAAAAGCAAATGGTCCCGACAGACTTCCAAGTCATCGACATCCCGATCACATTCACTGCCATTTTGGGACGCCCTTGGCTACATCGGATCAATGGGGTGGCATCCACTCTCCATCGGTGCGTAAAGTTCGTCCAAGGAACAGATATGACCATCATCTACGGCGACGGCATAGTCACGAAAGGACCGATACCAACGGCGTCCCGGTCTTAGAAATCAAACCCGACGATGATGGCATGATGCTAACGGGTTCACCATCGAAAGCCCAAAAGCCCAAGTGTGCCACATAGACCTGCCTTTGATTTGGGACAAGATCCCTCCCCGATGAAAATGATGAAACACATGAACTACATCCCGGGCTCGGTTTGGGAAAACGCCATCGGGGCACTCAACAGATCATCAATATCAAAGAACAGTAATATTGCACGGCCTGGGATACTCTCCTACTCCCGACACACATTGCGGAGGACAAGCGAGCTGCACGTAAACGCTCCACGAGATAACAAAAGAGGCTTGCACGCAATCTCCGATCTTCGTCCTTACGGCTTCGACATGACCAAGTACTTCACAAGGAAGGTCGGCAACTTGGAAGAAGATCCGAGAAAAGGGAACAGGGCGATCGGCGCCAAACAAAGCTGGCCAGACAACCATGGACAAGCTCCAGCAGAACACGGGCAAGATTCGTAGGCCTCAAGCCAAATCCTGTCCGAAGAGCATTCCTCGACACACCGCCCCTGTCGGGATCCACAACCACCACTATTCACAATGAATTTTGGTTCAGGAAAACCCCCTCTTTGGCGGAAGAATTCAACACTCCTGCCTTCAACAAGCGGGACGAGTCCGCATTCGAGCTAGCAATGCCCAAGACAAAAGCAAGAGACTCCGCAGACGATGCTTGGGACGAACGGCACCGCTCCACACCTGCTCTTCAAAGATGAAATCGAGATGCCAGATCTAATCGATTTTGTTTCTGATAACTCTGTGATAGCAATGATCGGGAACGGTGACATAAAGCCTTTCAAGCCCCATCTCCTATCGAGCTCATGGCCACTCAATAACTGGGCCACCTTCTCCGGACCCACTGCCAGCAAAAAGGACATGATCGAACGACTTGGTCTGACCCCTCGAGTCCTAGAGTCTAGTGTCAAAACTCATCCTGAGTCCATTAGCTTTGAATTTGAGTCTCTCGAGTCATCTGATGGCCTCACGCCAGAAGATTACGAACTCATTGCCAATAATGTATTCCCGTATGCTCTTAATGAATGCTTCGATCTTTCCGAGTATCCTCTCATTGCATCTTTAACAAATGATGACATTAGCTAATCAAAACAGTTAAATTCATCTATACAAAAGGCAAACACATTAATTAAATAAATGCATCAAGCAAACATTTAAGCATGTTGTCAAACGAGAGAAAAACCGGGCCCAAGCTGCCGAGAAGGTTTTAATCACAACGATTTGCAAGATTGCTGAAGAGCCAAAGAGACGCAAGTCCGACGCCATTTCCGGCCAGACAAAACCGGATCTTCCAATACCTCAAGAACGGGGAAGCCACCTTCATGAACAAGGAAGACCCACACACAGAAGGGATCAAAACCAAGAGCATCATGGCCCTAAAACGCCTTGCCTCTCACTTCGTCATCCTCGGGGACATGTTATACAAGAAACGCTACCACGGGCCACTCCTACGTTGCGTCGGCCAGAAGAAGCGGAACAAGTTCATGAACGAAGTCCACAATGGGGCTTGCGGTCCCCACATGAATGCAGCCACGATGCAAATCATTCTCGGGATGGGCTACTCTTTGGATCTCCATGGAGGCGGTGCATCCACTTTGTCCGGCTGCGACAAGTGCCAACGGTTCTCCAACCTCAATCATCTGCCGCCACACGATCTCTCTTGCATGACTACACCTTGGCCCTTTGCCACTCTGGGAATTGACGCCATCGGGAAAATCGCTCCGCCGGCAAGAATCGTCACGAAGTTCATCTTAGTAGCCATCGACTACTTCACCAAATGGGTCGAAGCCAAGTCCTACAAGGTACTCACCTCCAAGAAGGTCGCACATTTCCTCAAGGAAAACATCATATGCCGATACGGCATCCCAAATGAGGTCATATCGCACAACGGCTCACACTTGAAGGGAATTCGACGCTGCATCGTGCTGAATTCAAGATCACACGTCACAAATCTTCTCCCTACCGGCCACAAACAAACGGCGCCGTGGAAGCAGCAAACAAAACCCTCGAACGGATCATCAATGACCACCCGAGGACGAGATTGGCCCGAGAAGCCGCACCTTGCACTTTGAGGGCTACCGCACATCCGTCGGAAACTTCGACCACGGGAGAAACCCCATTTTGCCACTTACTGACATACGGGATGAGGCTTGAGTCCTTCCCATCAGTGAACTAGAAATTCCCTTTGCTCCAGTGCTGTGGAAAATGACATGTGGTCAACGAAGTCGAATGGCTCCGGCAAGCGACACATGGCCAATTACTGCTGCGCTGGGCCCGTGACGACTAAGGCACGGAACCCGTGGAACACGTCCGAGCCTGCTCCAGATCAGCCTTGAGGATGGCTAGAGCTTTCGTCACAAGAATCGAATCCACGGAACATCGGGGAAGGTGACCTTGTACTCAAGAAAAGAAAAGCCTCTGCTCAGAACCACACCAGCTTTCAGGAAAATGGGAACCCACTTGGATCAGCCCTTTCGTGGTTCAAAGATCTTCTCCGGAGGCACTGTGTACAGTACAGGTCACCTTCCTGATGTCTCGGGATTTGACTTTCTTGTCGAAAGCTCACAGCAACGTCATCTGCTTTGATAGGCTCGGACGTGTTCCATGGCCCAGTCGTCGCTCGTCTAGCGAGCCAATTCGTCATCGGCAGGAGCCGTGCGACTTCGTTGATGTCATTTTCAGCGAGTACTCGGAGTGAGGGAATTTCTAGCTCGATGGGAAAGACTGCTTCCATCCAGTATGTCGGGGCAAATGGGGTTCTCTAAGTGGGCACGTTACATTGATGTGCGGTAGCCCCAAAGTGCAGAGTGCGACTTCTCGGGCCAATCTCGTCCTCGGGTGGTCATTTTCGGATGATCCGTTCGAGGGTTTTGTTTCTTTGCTTCCACGAGCGCCGTTTGTTTGTGGCCGGTAGGGGAGAAGATTTGTGACGTGTGATCTTGAATTCGGCCAGTGATGCATCGAATTCCCTTCGAAGTGTGAGCCGTTATGCGATATGACCTCATTTGGGATGCGATATCGGCCTTATGATGTTTTCCTTGAGGAAATGTGCGACCTTCTTGGAGGTGAGTACATAGGACAGCTTCGACCCATTTGGTGAAGTAGTCGATGGCTACTAAGATGAACTCGTGACCGTTCTTTGCTGGCGGAGCGATTTTCCCGGTGATGACGTCAATTCCCCAGTGGCAAAGGGCCAAGGTGTAGTCATGCGGTAGAGATCGTGTGGCGGCGAGATGATTGAGGTTGGAGAAGCCGGGTGGCACTTGTCGCAGCTTCGGACAAAGTGGATGCACGATCTGCCTCCATGGAGACCCGGTAGTAGCCCTTTTTTGAGAATGATTTGCATCGGGGGCTGCGGCATTCATGTGGGGACCGCAAGCCCCATTGTGGACTTCGTTCATGAACTTGTTTGCTTCTTCTGTTGGCGTGCAGCGTAAAGGAGTGGCCCATGGTAGCGTTTCTTCATAACATGTCCACAGGGATGACCCAGAAGTGAGAGGCAAGGCGTTTTAGGGCCATGATGCTCTTGGTTTTGACCCCTCTGTGTGTGGGTCTTCCTTGTTCATGAAGGTGGCTTTTTGTTCTTGAGGTATTGGAAGATACGGTTTGTCTTGGAAATGGCGTGGGACTTGCGATCTCTTTGGCTCTTCAGCAATCTTGCAAATCGTTGTGATTAAAACCTTCTCGGCGGCTTGGGCCCAGTTTTCTCTCGTTTGACAACATGCTTAAATGTTTGCTTTGATGCATTGTATTTAATTAATGTGTTTGCCTTTTGTATCAAGATGAATCGTTATTAGCTTGTTTGTGATTAGCTAATGTCATCATTTGTTAAAGATGCAATGAGAGGATACTCGGAAAGATCGAAGCGATCATTAAGAGCATACGGGAATACATTATTGGCAATGAGTTCGTAATCCTTACAGCGTGAGGCCATCAGATGACTCGAGAGACTCAAATTCAAAGCTAATGGACTCGGGATGAGTTTTGACACTAGACTCTAGGACTCGAGGGGTCGGACCAAGTCGTTCGATCATGTCCTTTTTCTTGTGAGTGGAGTCAGGAGAAGGTGGCCCGATTATTGAGTGGCCATGAGCTCGATAGGAGATGGGGCTTGAAAGGCTTTATGTCACCGTTCTAGATCATTGCTATCTGAGTTATCGAAGCAAAATCGATTAGATACGGCATCTCGATTTCTTCTTTGAAGAAGCGAGGTGGAGCGATGGTTCGTCCCGGCACTCATCCTGTGAGTCTCTTGCTTTGTCTTAGGCATTGCTAGCTCGAATGCGGACTGCGTCCCGCTTGTTGAAAGGCAGGAGTGTTGACGAGAGAGTTTTCGAATTCTTCCGCCAAAGAGAGGTTTTCCCGAACCAAAATTCATTGTGAATAGTGGTGGTTGTGGATCCAGACGAGGCGGTGTGTCGAGAAGGCTCTTCGGGCGGGATTTGGCAGAGGCCTGCAGATCTTGCCGGGTTACTGCTGGAGCTTGTCCATAGTTGTCGTAGCTTTGTTTGGCGATCGGCTCTGTTCCCTTTTCTGGATCTTCTTCCAAGTTGCCGGCCTTCCTTGTGAAATACTTGGTCAGGTCGTAAGCATGTAAGGACGAAGATCGGAGATTGCGTGCAAGCCTCTTTTGTTATACGTGGAGCGTTTACGTGCAGCTCGCTTGTCCTCCATAATGTGGTAGGAGTAGGAGAAGTATCCCGGGCCGTGCGAAGTGATACGTTCTTTGATATTGATGATACGTTGAGTGCCACGATGGCGTTTTCCCCAGGAGCCAGGGCCACAGGGATGGCAGTTACTGTGTTTCATCATTTTCATCGGGGGAGGATCTTGTCCCAAATCAAAGCGAGGTCTATGTGGCACACTTGGGCTTTTGGGCTTTCGATGGTGAACACTTTGTTAGCATCATGCCATCATCGTCGGGTTTTGATTTCTAAGAGGCAAGGGGCCAGTTGGTATCGGTCCTTTCGGTGATTATCTTTGTGTAGTAGATGATGAGTCATATCTGTTCCATGGGCGAACTTTACGCAGCTGATGGAGAGTGGATGCCACCCCATTGATGCGGATGTAGCCAAGGCGTCCCAAAATGGCGGTGAATGTGATCGGGATATTGTTGACTTGGAAATGCAATAGGGACCATTTGTTTTCCCAGGCAGAAGGTTTGAGGTGGCTATTCCCGAGAGCTGGGCGGGGATGTTGAGTCGTATGCCACTTGGATTGCACGAGTCGAGGGCTTTAGATCGATTGCTTTGATCCCTAGCAAATCCATCATTTTGGGCGGAAGGGCGTTCATGGATGATCCTCCATCTACCCTGACCCGTGGGAAAGGCATTTCGTCAGTTGAAGCTATTATGTATGAGAGGCTCGTTGTGTTCGGACCCAAATTTTGGAAAATCGAGCTACGTGAAAGTGATGAGTGCTTTGTAATTGACGTTGCCCGATCATACGAGCTGCTTAGTCGGGGTGTCCTTGTGATGGGAACCATGAGTGCAGGCCGGGCTTTCTTCCAACTTGAGCTTGTGCGGGTAAGATGAAGTGAGTAAGGACGAGTGAGATGTTGCTTTGAGTGCGCTTGAGGTGTGTCAAGACGGGATCTTCAACCTTTGGGTCCCAGTTTCGGCTTCTTTGGCGTAGGGCCCCTTTTCGGTTCGTGGCTCGAGGTATGGGTGGCCTTTTGTCTGTCCGTGGAGGATTCATGGGATTTGGCCG
>JAFEMH010004626.1:0-199801 GCA_022495995.1 Adenophora triphylla var. japonica
GGTAGAGGAGCTACCTTATTTGAGTGTTACTTCAAGTGTCGTTCTGATTTGACAACACTTGACACAACATTGGTGACTTCTTCGAAAAGTGTTGTCCCAAGTGTCGTCCAGAATTGGCAACACTTGGCACAACACTCGGCGGTATGATTCTTTAAATGATCTTAATTTGCATGGTTCTGCTGATTTAATTTCGAGAGGAGTTTATAGAGGATGACCTTGATAAAGATGAGCTCATTTTTGAATTAAAAAACCTCTATAAATCTCTCCTCGTAGAATGGAAAAAGGAGAACAAGATGGTGATTTTCTTGACAAAGGAAAATCATGATCTTAAAGACTCATCGACTCTGCTAGAGGTGCAACTCACTAGGAAAGATTCGGATCTTGATAAACTAAAGGCCAAACTCAACCTAGCCGAGATCAACCTTCAAAAAACTCAACACGAGTTCCTCCAAATTGGGTGAGATACTCAAACTTGAGTAAGCCTCTTAAAAAGCCGGTATTGGGTTCCAAGAATCACTAGAAAATATTACTTCTTCCCTTTTTAATGTTGAAACTAAAACTAGTTTTGTAAAAGAGCGTGTTAAGAAAAAGGTAGTACTTCTAGTGATATTTCTTATCAAATCGTTAAGTGTGAATACTGTCACAAACCTGGACATAAAAATCGATTGTTTTACTCTTCAAAAGAAAATGTCCAGTTTGCAAGTGTTGCCTCAAGTGTCGCCAAAATCTCAAGTGGCAACACTCGAGACAACACCTGTGGACGTAAATTCAGATTTTCAAAAGGGCTTGGTTACCCAAAGAAAAAGTGAAATGCTATGTTGTTTATCTTGCTTTGAGGACTAATATTTCGGGTTCATGGTACTTTGATAGTGGTTGTTCTCGTCATATGACGGGAACAAAAATATTCTTGAAAGAATATGAACCTATTCAAGGAGGATATGTGTCTTATGGAGGTGGAGGAAAGAGCAAGATTCTAGGGAAAGGAACACTTGATGTTGCCGAATTCCCTGCCTTAAAGAATGTCTTGCACGTTAATGGATTGGTGGCTAATTTGATTAGCATTAGCCGAGTTGTGTGATGACAACTTAGAGGTAAAATTTAAAAGAATACTTGTGAGGTTTTTGATCATACTAACACTTGTGTTATGACAGAACCGAGATCAAGTGACAATTGCTATGTTGTTGGTGAACAACAAGTATGCAATTCAACCAAGATTGATGACACACTTTTGTGGCATCAAAAATTGGGACATCTCCATTACTTAAATTTGGAGAAACTTTTTAGGTTTGATGCTATTAAAGGAATTCCCAAATTAATTTTTAAAGATAAATCAGGTGGGGATTGCCTTAAAAGTAAACAAACCCGTGTTACCCACAGTGTTGCCCAACACCAAGAGCAACACTTTGGAACAACACATTGTTTTCAACTTTTGCACATGGACTTGATGGGTTCAATTGAGGTAGATAGTGGAGGTAAGAGGTATTCTTATGTCATTGTGGATGATTTTTCTAGGTTTACTTGGATCTATTTTTTAAAAGAAAAATACGCAAACTTTTGATAAGTTTAAATTCTTACATTCCAAAATCAAAAAAATATTTTGCTTACCTATTTTTCGTATAAGATCTAATCATGGAAAAGAATTTAATAATATTTCCTTTTCCACTTTTTGTGAGAAAAAGGGAATTCACCATGAATTTTCGACCTCTAAAAGGTTCCAACAAAATTGGGTGGCCGAAAAGAAAAATAGGATTTTACTAAAAATGGCCCGTGTCATGATGTTTTCCAAAAGTATTTCGAAAAGATTTTGGGTCAAGCGTTGAACACGGCTTGTCACATTTCTAATAGAGTTTTATTAAGACGGTACAACAATGACACCCTATGAGATTTTGAATGGGAAGAAACCTAATGTTCATTACTTCCATGTTTTTGGGTGTGTTTGTCTCATATTGAATGATCAAAATCATTTAGGTAAATTTAACTCTAAGAGTGACAAGGCCATTTTTCTTGGATATTCTCAAAATTGTCTTGCATATCGTGTGTATAATTTGAGATTGAGAATCGTTCAAGAGTATAGAAATATTTTGTTTGATGATTTGGCTAGCATTACAGGTGTTTCAGTTGTAGACACTCCTATAATATGGGTTGAACAACTTGAAGAATTTGTTGGAGAAAGTGTTACCTCAAATGTTGAGTCTGGTGTTGGACCAAGTGTTGTCATTGATACGGCAACACTAGAGACAACACCGTAAACCGATCCCAAGTGCAGAAAATGAAGATGATAAGAACTCCAATGGAGTTAATGATCCAGTGAGGAGGGAACCCCCTTTGAGAATTCAAAAGAATCATCCTATAAGTCAAGTGATCGGGGATTTGAACGATGGGATACAAACAAGACACAAGGAACCGATAAATTACCGAGACATGGTAAAATATGTTAAGGTAAATTACTTTTGTTTTGTATCTAAACTTGAATCTAAAAGGGTTTTTATTGAATTAAAAGATGAGTTTTTGATTCAAGGTTTTAACCACGAGAGATTTTCTAGTTTGAAAACATCTCTTGGTTTGTGTTTAAAAAACTCCTAGATTATTTTGTTGTATATTATGTTTCTTTAATTTTTGTTGTTTCTTTTATTATTTTCTTTTATTCAAAAAAAAAAAAAAATTTAGTTAGTTTAATCTCAAATGGGGGGCATTTACTGACCTTTTTGTTCTAGTATGTGTACATTCTTAAGGTTAACATTTTTTTTATAAAATACCCCTTTGTGCTAAAAAGTGACAAAGTCACTCATATTGTTGTTGATATTTTAAAAAAAAAAAGGGCAAAGCTTGTGAAAAATTCCCAAAGGGAATATAATGTAGTGTTTTATACTAAGTATTAGGGACATGGAGCTCGCTACTACAGTGTACCCTACTTGAAAGGTATAAAACTTACTAATTGTAGCTTTACACTTTAATAAAAAACTCGGGGCACGGAGCTCGCTACTACGATGCTTCCTTGTAAATAAATAAAGTGTAAAGTGTGCTTAAAAATTGCCTAAGAAAGTATAGTTATATATGTTAAAAAAAAAAAATATCAAGGGGATTTTATTTAAAAATGTTGCCTTGTGTGTCACGCAACATTGCTAGTAACACATTAGTAGATGCTACATTAATTTTTTATTTTCTTATTTTTGTTTTTGTTAATTAAATTTTAAATCTCCAAAAGTCTATTTACTTATATTTAGAGTTTGTGAAATTTAAAAGGTTTTTAGCAAAAATTTTTATTTTTGTCAATCTAAGTGTAATTTTGTAATATCTATTTTTTAAAATTCATCTCTTTGAATTTTGAAAAACACAATTTTATGGATATTACTAAAATTATGTTTAGTTATTATTAAAAAATTATAAAAATTAAAATAAAAATAAAAAAAAAATAAAAAATTTTTTAAAATGGCGGTTTATCAACTTGAGTTTGTTGGGATTTTTGAGAGATAAGTGGAGATTTAATTAATTTGACATTGTCAAATCAATTAAATCCTACCACTATTCACTCATTAAAACCTCTCTAAACCCTCACTCTCTCTCTTCTCGTTGCTCTCTCTCTCTCTAGGCGTTAAACCGAAACCCTTGCCCTGTTCTTCGTCTTCCTCGTTCTTCTTCGATCTTCCATGGCAAGTCCTAAAAATTCTCCCCAAATTTCTTCTCCCATGGAGATTTCGCCTCTAGCTCCCTCGAGTGTCGCCTCCAATGTCGCCATCCCAATGGAGATATCCCCTGCGACATTTTCGGCCACACCCACAACCTCACCATCCTTGGAAATTGTTGTCTACAATCCATCTCAAATTCCCATTCCTATAAACCTTCCAGAAGCTACCCCATCCACAGAGCTCACCTTCGCCCCTCAAAAGAAAACAAAGAAAAGGAAGGCGGTTGATGCCTCTTCGTCTTTTAGGGGTGGAGTGCGTAGACAATCTGAGAGGATCAAAACCTTGTTCAGGTCCAAGATACCTTCCAACACGGTAGATGATCCGGTTAATGTGGATGATTCTTCAAGTTCTTCGCTCAACATTTCGTCCGAGGAAGGTTCGGACCCCGCTTTTAAAGAGACAAAGGAGCCCTCATCATCTTCGATGAGGATGAAGAAGCTTGGCTGGAAGATGAGGAAACCCTTTGAAGCCCACAAAATGAAGAAGAAACGTAAAATTTCATCAAGTGTCGCCCCAAGTGTTGCGATGAAATGGCAACACTGAAGCAACACTGCCGCCAAGACCAAAGCACAATCGAGTTCTCCTTCGTATTCTCCTATTTCTGGCTCGAGGTACACTCTCCTAATCCCTCTCAGATACAAAGTCGGATTATGAGTCCTTTGGATTTTATGAACGTCCTTTTCTTTCGGATGAATTTTATGGTGAAACAAATTTAGACAAGTTTGTTGAAGATTACGAGAAGAAAATTCTGAATGAAAAGAATATGTATGTGACTCAATTCAAGGAGTTAGGTGTGTATCAGTTTTTGGAGGATAGGATGTTTTTGCCTACGGTGACTAAAGTGTCATCGTACATTGAAAGTGTGGTTAGGAATTTCTATGCTCATCTTAGGGATAATATTGATGATAGGAATACCCCTCATTATGGAAAGATTTTTGTTAGGGGCAATATCTATGATTTTAATCCCTTGATAATCAACAAGGCATTCGGCCTCCCTAATGTCGAAGATGAGAGTTTGGAATATGATCCTAATGCCTTAGCCACCTTTTAACTGGAGGGAGAATCACCATTTGGTCTCGATCACTTTAGGTCTACCCATCTCACTTCTTTGTTTAGCGTGCTCCACAAGATTTGTATAACAAATTGGCTTCCTACGGCAAACGAGAACACGGTCACTTTTGAGCAAGCTAATTTGTTGTACAAACTAGGCAAGAAACAAAGAGTTAACTTTGGGAGACTTGTATTTGCTCACCTTCTTTGCATGGGCTAAGAAGAAAAAGACCTCCTCCTTCATTTTTCCTTCCCTTATTTTCCAAGTCCTAATGTACCAAAACCTTAAGCCTTGGAATGGTGATAATCTTTCGGAAAGACACATGTGTATTATCGAATTACCAAACACTTTGCGAAGGTGATAGGCACGAGGATTTACCTTGGGTTTTGGTCACAAATGCTCCTCCGATTCGCCACGCTACAGTGTCGCCCCAGTGTCGCCCCGAAACCGGCAACACTTCGCAACACCGCTCTGTAATGGTTGATCTTTGCTATGGTACTTAATTTTTCAATAGTCGAGGTAAAGCACATTGACTCAAGAATTCGGGGGTGGTTGGACATGCGCATCGACATGATGAAAATGGTGGATTTAATTTCTTCCAAAATAGGGGGAGATAAGCCACCAAGGCGTGATGATGATGATGGAGCCGGAAATGGTCTTTGGGCCAAGTGGGACAGCAGGAGGTGAAGGAGAGCTGGAAATGCGGTTTAAAGATGGTTGGTTTGAATGGTGGTTGATTTTGGTGGTTTGGAACAAAAACAATTTTATTTGTTTTATTTTGGTTTGTAATGCTTAAACAAATTTTATTTCTTTATTTTTTTCTTTGTTTACTGAATTTTCTTCAAACTTGGATGGATGTTTTTTGTTGAATGATGGAATGGTTGGTTTAAGATTTTAATAATTATTTTGGTTAGTTATTAATTTCGTATTAAGGGGAGATTTTTGTAAAGATTTTGATACTTCATTTGCTTAATGGTTGATGTTTTGGATTGAAAAATATTTCAAAACATTGCCCGAAGGTTTATGTTGCCTCTATCAAAATCTCGTGGCATTTTTTTTGTGGTTTTAGTTAAGTTTGACTAAGCTGTTTTTGAAAAGATCATCACATTGGTATTTTGTGAAGAAATCAAGAACTCATGGGGAGATTGTTAATGTTAGATCATGTGTTGTCATGAATGTCATCCCAAGTGTTGCAAACCAAATGTTGCACTGGTGTTGCCAAAAGTGTTGCCATTTGGAATTGGCGACACTGAGTTAGTTACCGTATTTTCACAAATATTAATGGGTAAATTAATGTTTATATAACAGTAGTTAGTCACCTTAAAATGAGCTTGAAATCAAGAATGTAATATGCCCGGGCGAGAATTACGAAGAGGAGGAATTAACAAATAAACATGTGTTTATTTGTTTAATTTATGACCAAGCCAGAGATATTTTATTCAGCTATTCGGGGAGAACAAGTCAAAGTACAAGGCAATCAAAGCTAAGAGGTACAAGCATGAGAAGCAAGAGAAGACTAGGTCTCCTACAATGAAGGCGAGAAGGCATAAAATGAGGAAACAAACTCAAGGTCATTAGCCGATCATTTGAGTAGGCTCCAAGACTTTGTGGCCTATAAATAGTGCAGTGGATCTTCATTGAAGATCATCCAATTCAGAAAACGCAAATCTCGCACAAGAAAAGTAGAATTCCCGCTCTCAAGTGTTGCCATTCAAATCTGGTCGGCAACACTTTCATCCAACACTCGAATATTTCATATAGATTTTTATATTTTTGTGAGGTTTTTGAGTGTTTATTTACTGAGAGAATTCGTGTATGTTGTTCCTTATATCAGGGTTCGTTTATCATTAAGGAACAACCTCGACCTTGTATTGAATTCATATTATTAATAGAAAGGTCTTGCCTTTTAGGCACCCATCAAGTTATATATTTATATAACTTGATAAAAATTATATTCTTGTGTATTGCTTTAATTCTTCCGCTGCAAATTATATTTATTTCTATTGATTTGTGCTTTTTCTAGAATTGGTGAATGTGTTGTTGTTAGTGTCATCAACACTAAGAACAACACCTGTGAGTTTTATCTCACCTTGTGAGTTTCGTCTCATAAGTTCTTAGCCATAGACAATTTCAAGGTGAAGAGGTCAAATCATAGAAGATCGACTGTGGTCTTCCAACTGAACTGAAACTTGTCTGAGGGCTTGACTGCATACCCTAATTTGGAACTTGAGTTGGATGAAATGTTAGAGCGAAGGAAGGAAGGGAGACATTCCTGGTCTCGACATCAAACTCATTGGCATCAGTAACTTCATCATAAGTCCCATCAGCACGCCGGATCACAGCAATACCACGGCTTCTCATTGCTTCCACCAGCGTAGAATGTGCTGCCTCTTCTCTAGCTTTAGCGGCTTGAATGAGTAACTGGGCCTCACGCTCTCTAACTAGAGTGGCTTCCAAATTAGCCCTCATCTCTTCCATAGACAGATCATGCATGCCTTGCTGACCCATAGCAGATGAACCCCCGGATTGAGTGGTCATACCCATCTCTGCACTAGACATCTCTGAAACTGAATCGGGTGTGAGCTTTGCTGAAACTGCAACTGCCTCAAAGACGCGGACCAAATGAGCACTGGGAATCGAACCACGCACACCCAACTTGCCGTAACTGGAGAGGAGAGAGCGAGTATAAGGCGGAGGATAGAGAACTTTGAGATGGTATGGGAAAGGGAAGAGCGGGAGAAGGAGATGGACTCATGCAACATCTTATTAATGTTCAAGTAAAAATTGGTGTCTTTTAAGTCCTATGAATGGTTGGGAAAGGCTAATCCTTTATTCACGCAATCTAAACCTCGGGGGAACCTTGGGATGCAACATTCAAATTACACTAAATGCTTTGCATTTGAAATTAATAATAGGTAATGATACCTAACCAAGACCTAAAACGATGTGAGACGGACGAGTGGTCCAAATTTCGGGGGAAATTTGGGCAGCATAACGGGTATTCTCGAAGATTTTCCAAGAAAAATCCGGCATGACCTCTCGTCGATACACGGTGACAATGTGGCACGATCCCTCGTTAGAACGCGTCACGAGAGTGACATGTCCCCACGTGAAACCATGTTGCATTGGCAACATGCCCACAAGGTGTAAGGTTTTGGGAAAGGTATGAAGACCTATTGTAAATTTCAAAAACAAGTCATTTTAATGTGATTAAAATGTTGTATCCAAAAAAACCAACCGTGGGTAAGCTTTAAGTGTGGCGCCACCTATAACGCGCTAGGGGGATAGGTTTGATTTCAGGCGCTCAAGCGTAGGCGAATTTCATGGCCGTCCGCGATGCCGTCAATCGCACCTGAGGGTTCTAGATCTATGTGATGTAGTGTGGGGGATGGCTATGTTCCTTTATTTGCGAAAAATGATTTTTTTATTTATTTATTTTTTTTATTTTTTTTTTGGAAAAAAGGGTGAGAAATGAAAAAACAACACACACACAACCAACCCCATAGAGTATAATAATCAAGGATCAATAATTTGATCATGGGGGACTGCCCCACAATCACAAACTGCACCAAAATTCAGCACCTGCAAAGTGACCACTTATGTCGCATGACACAGGACAGATGAGACCAATCCTGTCGCGTGACATAAGGATTCATGCATCCAGAACCTGAGCAATGAATAGAAACAGCTCCAGCCTCCAAGCATCAAAACAATATCTCAGCCCCAAGCACAACAAACAGGAAGCAAGGAAGGGGAGGGAATAAACCAAAGCACTAAACGCATTTATATACATATAATGCCACAAACAATGCACACACAAATGAAGAAATTGAATGTTGAACAAACACGAAAGTTTGACCCACTTTTGAAAACCAAGTTTCAAGTCCCCAGCGGAGTCGCCACTGAATGTACGCTCGCCGAAAAATAATAAAATTTTTAGGAGTCGCCACGCCTTTTTAAAGAAAACATTGAAAACCTTTTTGAAAGAGAAAATGGGTTCGGGGGTCAAGTTACGTGTTGGGAAGAACCGAGAGTTCACCCAACATGCCTCGTCCGTAGACGAGTCTTTCTATGTTCAACATTCAAAACATTCAAACATGTGTGCAAATTGTGTGTGAAAAAATATGTATAAAATGCATTTTCATGCTTTGTTTTATTGATCAAAAAGAAGGAATTACATCTTGTGAGTCATTTAATTCAGGAGACCACCACCTGATTACATAGGAATGAAACAGCTTACAACTGAAAAATAACCAGCTGTAGATAGGCCAAGTATGTCGCACGACGCAGGACCATGAATGGCCAGTTGTGTCGCGGGACATACTCCGCCATCTGCAGAGGTTTTACAAATGTTTTGATTTACAGAACAATGAAAGGCAATTCGAGATTAACAAATATGAACAACAGGTCCCAACGACCTCAGGGAGATCAATTTGTAGATGAGTGTGGATATGGAATAATCCACACTCACCTTACCAATTCATGCCCAACGCATGACATCAATACAAGAGCACGCATAATCACTACGATAAGTGTATGAAACAGGTCCCTACGACCTCAGAGAGATCCAAGCTTAGATGAATATGGATATGAGACGATCCACACTCACCTTAGAAATTCATGCCCAACGCATATAACCACATGAACAAAACAAGTATCATCACCACGATAAATTCAATAATCAGAATATCCAAATGAATCAAAGCATACTACATACTAATAGAGATTATACCAATGCTAATTTAATCAGGTTCTACACCATAAGCAAATTTAAACATGGCAACTTCACTACGCAATGAAAATAGAGAAGGAGAAGGGTTAAGATCCGTTACCCTTGTAGTGTCCACAATCCTTATACCACGTTAGGTAGAAGGATCTTCAAATCAGCATCTCACGAATAAGGTTTCATCATACGCCCAAAGCAGCTTCAATTTCGAATACTCAACTCAATCTAAAAACTATCAACCGGAGCTTCTGATGGGGAAACGGGATTCTGATGCGAACTACTTGACGAACTAACCATCGGAGCCAGGAAGTGTGGTGATCGGAGTTTGTTGGTGAAATGGTGGTGGTGAACGGTTGAGGATCTGGAAACAGGGGAGGAAGGCAATTGGAATTTTTGGGAGATTTGAAGTGGGGGAAATGGTTACCACTGTCGCCGTAGAGAGAGAGAACGGTGAGGAAGGATTGAAGTGGGAATGGGTTGCCGTATGATATGGAGAGAGAGAGAGATCAGTGATGGGCAATTGTGGCAGAGATTTTGTGGGAGGTGGAGAATTTGGTGGCTGGGATTGGATGGAAGGGATGAAGATGCAGGGGAGAGGATGAGGTCGTGGTCGAACGGAGGGAGAGATCGGAGAAGATGATTAGGGAGCCAAAGCTGGTGGTGAGGATGACACTGAGAGAGAGAGAGCTACGCCATTTGCAGAGAGAGTGGGAAAACCGCCTAGAGAGAGAGTAGTAAGAGAGAGCTCCTTCCAAATGAGAGATAATTCCCTATTTAACCCAGCTTTGGGAAATTATTTATGGTGTCGTACAACCTCTTGTATCCAATTTCCATGCTTCGAGCTGTCGCACGACTGGTTACGCCCATAACTGTTTCTGGCACCAAAACCTGCTTCTGGAACATTCCGAGTTAATTCTTTAAAAGCCCAAAGCAATTAATTCCCTGTGGGTCCTTCTGTACATAGAAATGACTTAAAAGCACTTCCTTCGCGAAAACTTATAAAAAGTTTCCGGAAGTCTCGGAATGGACTGAGAATTTACCAAAATGCCCCTATTGCAATTTCATCATATTAAAATGCACCTAAAAAGGGTCGCGAATTGGATTGGCGTACTCACAGCCACCAAAAAGCCAACGAAGCCAGAACCGCAACTCGGCCTGCCCGAAGACACAAGTTCCGTGAAGGAGGACCCGATCCTCACTCAGCTCAAGCAGACCCAGGCGAACATTTCCCTTTGGTCCCTGCTCACATCTTCATACCCTCACAAGCTCAAGCTAGAGGAAAGTTTGGCCCGCACCACGGTCCCAGTGGATGCAACCCCAGACGAAGTCATTCAGATGATCGGCAACATCCACTACGGCAACATCATCACCTTCACAGATTTGGACCTGCCAAAATTTGGGGCTGATCACAATGAGCCGCTCTACATCACAGTTCAGCTGGACGAGTGTCGCCTTCCCCGTGTGTTGGTAGACGGAGGTTCCGGAATGAATGTCTTGCCCGCCAAGATGATGGACCTGCTTGACATCAAGCCCACAGATCTGAAGCCTTCAGTCCACACTGTCAAGGCCTATGACTCCACTTCCCGCACAGTTCTCGGGGTAGCTACTCTATATATCTGGTTCGGCAAGCGGATGATCCCCACCGAATTCCAAGTGTTGGACATTCCTATCACTTTCACAGCCATCCTGGGGCGACCCTGGTTGCATCAAATGAATGGCGTGGCATCTACCCTTCACCAATGTATCAAGTTTATACACGGCAATGAGCTAACGACAGTCTACGGTGACAGCGTCACCATCGAGGGAACCAACACCTACGGCATTCCAGTGTTAGAGATCAAACATGATGACGACATGGCATTAACTTGATTCACATTGGAGACCTCCAAGATCCAAATATGCAGCGTGGACCTTCTACTGTTTTGGGACAAGATCCCTCCGGCCATGAAGATGATGAAACTCATGAACTTCATCCCAGGACTGGGGCTCGACAAAAGGTTACAAGGCCAACACCAAGTCATCGAAGTCAAAGACCACACCACGGTCCCGGGGCTCGGTTATGTGTCAACACCGACATCGTGAAAACAAGAGGCTCGCCGGCACGAGCGGCGGCCGCGAAGGGAACCTCCAACGGCACACCCAACCTCCAACCTTACAGTTTTGACCTCGCTCATTGCTTCATCAAGGGAATCGAGAGCATAACTGAGGGGACCGACAAGGGAACCGACAGCAGAACTGAGGGAACCGACAGCGGAACCGACATCAGAATTTAGGGGACCGGAAGTGGAACTGGTGAAGATGAGAAAGAAGCAGGAAAAGTCAGTACAGAGACTACAGAAAGGATGGAAAAGCTAGCACGGGACCTGTGAGCACCCCAACCCGGGACCTAACGCGTGTCCCGAGCTTGAGGAGCTCAAACTAAGAAAACACATCTTAAATTTTAAAAACTTCTTTTATTTCACATTTAAAAGAAAATCAATTCTCAAACTTCCAAAATAAAATCAACTAATAATATCTCCACTCGGAGGAATTTAAATAAATATTCCAATAAACCATAACTTGGTCAAATACATTGAAAACCCTAATTAACATTGTTTAACAAAAGAGTTTTCCATACAACTTATAAAAGAGTAATACTTAAATAGGACTCCCGAAAACCTACTCATATACCTATCCTGACAAGTCCCAAAGCAAGAGTCCACACTCTTATCCCCGGCCTCACTGGTTCAGGTCACCTGCCTCAGCACAATCTAAAACAGTAAAAGGGAAGGGGTGAGAATAAATCTCAATAAGCTATTATGAATGCAGCAAGATGCCAAACAAGATGCAACACATAGCATGGTTACACATAGCACATTATTAAAGCGGTAAACACCTTACGTTACCTCATTTTACCTTTCCCGTCTAAACAATAAGTCGTACAACGTGGGAGTAAAACTCCTCTCTTTGGTGAACTGCCTCCATGCACATTCACGGCTTATAGGACTCATACTCCAGAGATCCATATAAGAAAATCAGATACTTATATGACCCTTGAATAAGAGTACCATATAATATCGCCGCTATTTGTAAAGCTTTTGGCTTAATACAGAAGCATTCCACCTAATCACCAAAATCGCAGCGGACTGTAAGGCTTTTGGCTCAATACAACAAGTAGCACACCCACTGCGTGGCCACGGAGGGCGATTCGGTATGATGAACCTTCAATCACTTATAGAACAAATCAATAATTGATTGAATTCCATTATACCCCCGAATCACATATAACACTTTCAAGCACATAATAGATACTTGAAATAAATCCACAAAAGGGATAAGAATATAACAACATGGTAATGTATACTCATGCTAAATCAATACCATAGTGCAACATTCATGTAATACACTATACATAGTATCATCAATGAACATTAATCCAAGTAAGGTAACAATATGACAAATAAATCCACAAATGGGATGACAGTGCAACCATACAATAAACATATCCACACTTGGGATAACCATGCAACCATATAATGAACATATCCACCCTTGGGATAACATGTTAACAACATAGTATATAGATCCACACTTTGGATAATAATGAACCAATGTAATGACTGCACATTTCTAAACTAGCATGATAGTGTAACACACATCTTCTACACTATTGAAACCACTCACCAAGGATATGGGACAAGTAAGGTCACTATGTATCATAAACCATTCCTACATAGTCATTACACAACCTCAATTAGCCTTAATAGAGGTTCAAGATCTACTTCCCAAGTTTGAACTATTTTGGTGAATTTACTAACCAAGCTTATCAACGATTTTCCGGACAATATTTAAAGTGCTTCCCCAATTTCATTTTGATCACTTAAGATGTCATTGTGTAGCCAAAGTATTCTACTTTAATCTAGGTTAAAGAGATTTCATTTTGGTTCTAGTTTGATTAGGTTTGAACAGCTCTAAAGTTGGTGCAAAGTAACCAGGCCAGGGCACGACTCGTGCCCCAGGGCACGACTCGTGCCCTTTTGGCCCTTCTCAGAATCATGCGTCCCTTGACCAGCATGACTCCTGACCTCCACATGGCACGACTCGTGCCTGAGGCCACGACTCGTGCCAATTTCCCCTTAAGTTGATCAGAACGACTTGGCTTCCAATCCACGAATCGTACTCACGAGTTGGCCATGGGCACGACTCGTGCCAAGGGGCACGACTCGTGCCACGGCCAGAAACCAACACCAGCAGCAGGTTTTCATACATAACCCAAAGAGAACCAAAACCCAAACTAAGCTTCATCTAATTTGTGAACATCAAAAGGTTTACTAACTTCACTAATGTCATTATAAATCATTTAAACCCAAGGTAGTATAACCTAGACTAATTACACTTTGATTTCCTACTCATTTCACCACCACATTTTAAGATTACATTCTTAATCTAACTCAACCCATTTCTTATACTCTTTATCACTTCCATGAACAACAACTTTATCCTAGGTCATTACTCCATTTCTCAACCCAAGAGAGTGTCCTAACATTTCAAACCACAATTATAACCACAATATCAACATCAAATCATTCATGATCATTTAATAGGAGGAAGGTCATAATAATTCACTTCCTAACTCTAGTAACTTGGCCAAACTCACAATCAATACTTACACTTAAACCATTAATATCCCCAATTACTCTATACTACTCTTCTTTCAACTTAGATCACCAATTTACCACTTAAGATCAATTCCAACTCAAATAACATTATTCAAAATACCAAAAATCATTTTCTTTCAACAAGAGATTAATTAACACATAAAGTGAGTAATTATTAGAAGGAAGTCATAATAACTTACCTTAGAATTTTAGGATGAAATGAGGATCTTCTAAGCTTGTTAAACTCCCCTAAATGCACCAAGCACAAAAGTACAATTGGATTGGAAAATGGAGAAGAATTGAAGGCTCTAGGAACTTTGGAAAGTGAGTCTTTCAATAAGGAGTTTTCATGGAAATTTGGGAAGGAGAAAGAAGCAAATGATGAAGAAAGAATGAGGAGGATGTAGGAGGTATGGGGAAGGAGTATGGGACTTTGACTAAGGAGGTGAAGGAGAGGATTTTAAGGGTATGGCCCCCCATCCCTTATTAATAAAATTCTTTCCACTTCCTACACTAAAGCCCCTAAATGTTCAAGAAATGCAATTAACCCTTTTACTTCCTTTCTCTACCAAAGGAAATCCTAACTACACTCATTTATTTATTGTTAATTATTATACTTCCCCCATGAACTTTATTTTATTTTCCAATCATCTCATCCTAATATAAGAATTCAAGGATATAAAATGAACACATAATATTAACAATACTATTAAAAGCATATAATGTGATACTAAATTAGTGCCTAGGGTTAGGGTCGTTACAGGACCTCAAGCGTTTCAGAGGACTCAAGGCTAATCCGATAAGGGGAGCGTTCCTCGACATCACAGCTCTAGCTGGACCAATTGCCACCACAGTTCAGCATGAGTACACATTCAAAGGAATCCCAGACATAGAAGAGCAACTCGAGACACTCTTCATGGGAAACAGACTGTTCAGGTCAGCCGCCGAGGCCACATTCGAGACAGTAACTCCAAAGCAGAAGGAACCAGAATTCATAGAAGATGCACTCAGTGGACCCGCTCTACAGAGTCTTTTTGAAGAAGTCATGGAGGTGCCAAACCTGATTGACCTGGGCTCCGAAAACAGAATGATCACCACGATCGGGACAGCAGAAGCCAAGCCTCTCGACCCCTGAACCCTCATCAAGCATCCAGCAATGCCACTGAAAAATTGGGTAACTTTCACCGGACCTAGGGCAAGCCAAACAGAAATGGAAGACAAGCTGGGCCTAAACCCACATCTCCCTAAACCCGATCTCAAATCCTCTGAGTCAGTCCTTGTCAAAGTCCAGTCCTCTGAGTCATCCAACGGCCTCACGCCGGAAGACTATGATAATGTAGCCAACAATGTATTTCCGTTCGCATTTAATGAAAAGTCTGACCTTTCGAAGTATCCCCTCATTGCCACTTTAACAACTGATAAGTTAACAAACAACTTAAAAGACATTAATAATGACTCACTTGATAAAGAAGCAGCCACACTAAACGAATAATACATTAAAGAAGTTCTCAAGCGTGTAGTAGACCAAGAGGACAATCGGGCCCAAGCTGTCGAAGAGGTTATGACTAAAGTGAACTTGGGGTCAGTTCAAGAGCCTAAAGAGACACAAGTGGGCAGTTTCTTCGTCGATGCAGAAAAAGAAGCCCTGATAAATCTCCTCAAAGAGTATGTTGACGTGTTCTCCTGGTCATATTAGGACATGCCAGGACTCGATCCCTCAATCGTGTAGCACAGAATTCCCCTGGATCCAGAATTCAAGCCTATCAAGCAGAAATTGCGCAAGATCAAGCCAGAGTGGTCCTTGCAAGTGAAAGAAGAAATTGTGAAAATGCTCCGCATCGGCTTCATCAGAGTGATTGAGTACCCGACCTGGCTCTCCAACATCGTGACGGTCAAGGCCAATGGAAAGGTCAGATGCTGTGTGGATTTCCGAGATCTCAATAAGGCCAGCCCTAAAGATGATTTCCCACTGCCCAACATCGACATGCTAGTCAACACCATGACAAATTTCAAAGTAAAGTCCATCGTGGATGGGTTTGCCGAATACAATCAGATCAAAATATCTGAGGAAGATCAAGCCAAGACGGCTTTCACCACTCCGTGGGGGACATATTGTTACATGGTCATGCCGTTCGGTTTAAAGAACGCTGGGGCAACTTACCAGCGGGCTGTGATAACCCTCTTCCATGACATGATTT
The DNA here is from genome assembly GCA_022495995.1 of Adenophora triphylla var. japonica. Lineage (NCBI taxonomy): Eukaryota > Viridiplantae > Streptophyta > Magnoliopsida > Asterales > Campanulaceae > Adenophora > Adenophora triphylla. The sequence continues at coordinate 16,299 of JAFEMH010004626.1, forward strand.
ACAAGGAAATCTAAGTATATGTCGATGACATGATCATCCACTCCAGATGATCAGACATGCAGCACATGATAGATTTAAGAAAGTTCTTCAACAGACTCAGAAAGCACTCCATGAGATTGAACCCTGCAAAGTGCACCTTCGGCGTCAAGCAAGGCAAAGTACTGGGGTACATGGTTACAGAAAGAGGTATCGAAGCCGATCCCAAGAAAATCAAGGCCATCATCGACATGAAGCCGCCACGTAGACAGCGAAGTGAAAAGTTTTATGGGAAGACTTCAGTACATCAGCCGCTTCATCAACCAGTTGACATCTCTCTGCGAGCCAATGTTCAAACTAATGAAGAAGAATGCCGACATCAAATGGGACTCCGAGTGCCAGATAGCTTTCAAAAAAATCAAGACATACTTGGTGAATCCCCCAATCCTGTGCCCGCCACATGAAGATAATCCACTCCTCCTGTACCTGACAGTGACAGACACGTCAATTGGAGTAATGTTGGCACAAGAACATAAAGATTCCAAAGTTGAGCATGCAATCTACTTCGTAAGCCGAAAGCTGCAGGGAAGTGAACTCAGCTACTCAGCATTAGAGAAAACTTGCACTGCCTTGGTATGGGTAGTCGGAAAACTGAAACACTATATGCAGTCACATTCAGTGCTCCTGGTCTCCAAGATAGACCCCGTCAGATATCTCTTCGACAAGCCATCTATGTCAATGAGATTAGCCAAGTGGTCATTCTTCCTGGTTGAATTTGACATCAAGTACGTGGTCAGAAAATCAACAAAGGGCATAGTAATGGCAGATCAGCTGGCAGACTTTCCCAGCAGTGAACTAAAGGTCCTGATCCGTAGTTTCCAGATGACGGGATCTTCTCACTCAACAGCGTAAATCGCTGGCAACTCTTCTTCGATGGGGCAGCCAACAAGAAGGGAAATGGTATTGGAATGCTTTTGGTCGATCCTAAAGACGAGCACACTCCCATAGCCATCAAACTGAATTTTGAAGCAACCAACAACGCAGCAGAGTATGAAGCTTGCACAGCCGGCCTAGAAGCCGCTCTTGAGCGCCACATCTCAAAACTGGAAGTATACAGAAACTCAGCATTGATCATCAATCAAGTGTCCAACAAATGGAAGACGATAGATTCTGGCCTCCAGAAGTACCACACATATATGGAGGAGCTCATTGCTCATTTCAAGGGCATCTCTTTCCATTATTTGCCAAGAGACAGGAACTGCTTCGCAGATGCCCTGGCTATTGTCGAAATCCCCTAAGGGAAATCAATAAAACCCCTCAGAATAGGCAAACGGGAAATACCTGCTTATTGCTGTGAGATTGAAGTTGAACATGAACCGATCGACGAACCCTGGTACAATCAAATCTACTAGTCCCTCCAAAACGGAGAAGCTTCCTTCACAAAAGAAGATGGAAAATACAAAGAAGGGATCAAAGCCAAAAACATGATGGCACTAAAACGACTGGCATCCCATTTCATCCTTCTGGGGGGTATGTTGTACAAAAAGCGCCACCAAGGACTACTCCTCTGGTGTGTAAATAATAGGGGTGTAAACGGTTCGGTTTAGCTCGGTTTGGGGAAATTTTGGAGCTAAACCGCTAGTATCGGTTTGGAGAAATTCCAAACCGAGCTAAACCACAAAAAATTTCAAACCGAGCTAAGCTAAACCGCCATGGTTCGGTTTAGCTCGGTCTAAACCGCGGTTTGATTATACGGTTCAGACCGCGGTTCAAACCACGGTTCAAACCGCGGTCCAAACCACATTTCAAACCAACAACTTAATTACTTTGAAGACAAATAGCAATCACCAAATAACATTCTTAAAAATATGTTTAGAGTACTAGTGCTACAACTACGTGAAAGGGTGGTTGGATGGGGGGGTGTTCTAACGGGTAAACGTTGTTATGTCTTCTCTCTAATGGCTAGAGCGTTATTCTTAATTCTCAGGGATAATCAGCCACAAGAGATTGCCAATGCATTAACTTGGTTCAAGCTTAAGTTATAGAGTAACATGCCTTCAACAATATCAACAACAGTTAAGCAGCCATTCTGGTGCATGGTTCGGAGAGTTTGAGTGAGTGAATCGGTCAGAACCGGCTTCTTCTCCTTCAGTTTTTCCTACGCAAGAATAAACACAAGTAACTCAAGAAGAACTTTCTGTTAACAAAATAAAAGAAAAAAACTAAAACCAAACTCATCTTTTATGAAACTTAACGGATTAAAAATAGAAATGAATCAGGCATATGTCAACCCCCAGGAATAGTAAAAAGCACAAATTAAACCAAAAGTACAAATGCATACAAACACAATCAGGATTAATGGATCATCAAGAAAGACTTTTTAATAACAAACAGAGATCAATGTCTAAACAAAGAGTAGCCGTTAGGAGGAGCAATTTTTCTGCCTAAGTAATTCCATAGCTCGGCTTGATAGCTCGGTTTCATAGCTCGGTTTGACGGTTCGGTTTCATAGCTCGGTTTAACGGCTTCAACGGTTTAGCTCGGTTCGGCTCGGTTCGGCTTGGTGCACTCAGACCGCAAGCTAAACCGAACCGAGCGGTTTGGGAATTTTTCAAACCGAGCTAAACCACATAAAATTAAAAACCGAGCTAAACCACGTGGTTTAGCTCGGTTCGGTCTCAAACCACGGTTTGAGCTAAACCACTTACACCCCTAGTAAATAAAGAAAAAGCCAGTGAGCTAATGAACGAAGTTCACAACGGAACCTGCGGTCCGCACATGAACGCCAGAAAATTGACACAGATCATCCTCTGTATGGGTTACTATTGGGTATCAATGGAAACAGACTGCATCCAGTTCGTCAGAAGCTGCGACAAATGTCAATGGTTCTCCAACCTCAATCACATCCCTCCTCACGAACTCTATTGCATGACTACGCCATGGCCTTTCGCCACATGGGGAATCGACGTCATCGACAAAATCACTCCGCCAGGGAGCAATGGTCACGAGTTCATATTAGTCGCAGTCGACTACTTCACCAAATGGGTAGAAGCCAGATCATACAAGGTACTGAATTCTAAGAAGGTGGCCGATTTCATCAAAGAGAACATCATGTGCAGATACGGGGTGCCCAACGAGATCATATTCGATAATGGGACCAACTTTGAAGGAGATTGTGACCAACTGTTGACCGAGTTCAGAGTTACACGCCACAATTCTTCTCCCTACAGACCACAAACTAATGGTGGAGTAGAGGCAGCAAACAAGACTCTCACAATGATAATCAGAAAAATGGCCGTCAGAGGTCGGGATTGGCCCGAGAAGCTACATCTAGCGCTCTAGGGATACAGAACATCAGTCAGACCAACCACAGGGGAGATTCCTTTCGCACTTACATACGGAATGGAAGCAATGTTACCAGTGGAATTGGAAATTCCATCCCTCCGAGTCCTCTTGGAAAACGGAATCAATGAAGTCGAATGGCTCCAGAGCTATCACGACGAACTAGCTCTACTCGACGAGCGCAGATTGAAAACCATGGAGCATACTCGTGCCTACCAAAGCAGAATGGCCCAAGCATTTGATAAGAAAGTCAAGATTCGAGACATCAGAGAAGGCGACTTGGTGCTAAAGGAAAAGCCTCCTACGCAGACCAATTCCCTCGAAAAGTGGGAGCCTACCTGGATAGGCCCGTTCGTGGTACAAAGAATCTTCTCCAGAGGAGCCATGAAGTTAGCATATTTGGACGGGAACCCTTTCGTTAACCCCGTGAACGGAAGCAAGCTCCACAGATACTTCATTTGAGGAAGAACACGAGTCAACTCTCCTTCCCCATACACCACCCCTCAGTAAAATTAAAGTGCTAAAAGAGTAATACCCAACTGGATACATTCCCGATAATGATCCAAGTAAAAAACAGGGTCGCAATTCTTTTGTCTTTGTTTTTCTCAAATATCACCTAAAGTGTCGAACTACGGTGAACTGAGCCCCTTAGTCCAATTGTAAAAGGGGAACGTAGGCAGCCATCATTGGTTCGGTCTCAAAAACAAAAAAAAAACAAATAAGCACCAATCACTTGTGTTTCGAAAAACTCTTTAAATTAACCTACAGATTAATGACGGTTAACACAATCTTTGATGAGTTCATGCACGGTCAACTCTTGACTCACTACACGCTAGCAAAACTACAATAAACATTAATCAATTAATGTGTCTGCAATGACAGTGGGTGGATACTCCGGACAGCAAGGTCAACCTAGTCCCCCGTACTTGGTCCTTCATCCTTCTTCCCCTTCCCTTTTCTGCGGCGAGTATTCTTCACCTTCACAGGGAATATTCCCGCAGTCCTTCTACCTGGCTCTGGGACCCTTTCCGATGCCTCCGTCAAACCTGCAACTGCCAACGCAGCCCTTTCCCTAGCTCTATCACGAGCTGCCCCTCTTCGAGTCATCATGACCATGCTTTGATCAGCCGCTTGACTAGCATTGGCCTCATAATCAGCCATGTCATCCCCAGTACAATCCTGAGGGTTAGCTGCCGCTTCGGCCCTCCTCAAAGTCGAGCCGTCAGGGTAATCAAGGCCCAACAGCTCACTTCGTCTCCACAAAATGGCCATCTGTGTCTCCCCCATACACTCCTCGTACCAGTTCAAATACTGTGTAGACAGAACAATGCCCCCTCTCCAGTGAAAGAGAACCCTGGCAGGAAAGGACGTATGTTGCCACAGCCGTGTGAGAAGCAATAGCGTCGAAGGATCTTCCATCAGAAGAGATCCCACCTCGAAGGTAGTAGCATTACCCAAACCTGTCAACGGCACCTGCTCCAGCCCGAACTGTCGCAGCACCAATTTTGGAATATAGAAAGACGTCTGGGACACCCCGGGTACTCTGACAACAAGAAGACCCTCCTGAGCAGTCCGACAAGTTTGTAACTTCCAATGAGGAACCCACCATCGTAAATGATGCGTGTGGAGTCTGGCCATCTGTGATGATGTGCCACCGAAATTTTTCCGAAAAGGTTAACTTTGAAATTTTTCGTTTCTGTGAAAAATCAATCGAAAAAACGACCGGAGTCGCCACGCCATTTTTGTTTTAAGGGCCAAAACTTTGAAAAATGCCCGAGATTAGAGATTTGGGTTCGGAGGTCACGTTACATGCCGGGAAGGACGTTAGTGTGCACCCGGAATGCCTCGTAAAACGAGTCTTCCAAGCTAAAAACCATTTGTTTGTGTGTGTGTGTGTGTGTGTGTGTTACTTTGGCCAAAATAAGTTGAAACTGAGGAAAGTAAAAATTGGGAATCCTTTATTAGACTTTGAAAAGATCCCATGCTTTTTGGTGTGATTTTTGGGTTGAGTTTTGGTACTCAAAAGATTTTTGGAAGTTGAAAACCACTTCTGCCAGAATGAAAAAGGCAGTGGACACTTAATTTTGAAATGGACTTTAGGGCTTGAAAACTCCAGAATATGGGAAAAGTCCAAGAATGAAAAATGTTCAAAACACCTTAAATAAGATTTCTGTGAAAGAATTTTCCATTTTGGAGAAGATTTGAGGACCCAAAACCTTCTGGAAATCTCAGATATGAGATCTGGACTCCCAGAGACTGGTGATCTGACCTTCAAAAGAAAATTTGAAAAGGGGAGTTTTACTCACGCAAAAAATAAAGTAAAAATATGTATGGAAATCTCTGGATGTTTTCTACAAAAAGTGTTTTGTAGTCAACAACAAAATCCAAGTTTATCTATATCAAAAAAATTAGACCATGGACTGGGGTCTTAGAAAATTGCTACTGGACAGCAATTTCTTCTTGAAGAAAAACATGATTTAAAAGGGGATTTGGCATCCATGCTTGTCCCCATTTCCCTAGGTTTTGATTAGTGATCACTTGAAATTTTAGTGGTGAATCAACTATATCAAACCATCCTTGGGGTACATTAGGACTAAGCACTTCATTTGCTTGGGAAGGGGAATTTTATCCTTTGAAAATGAGATTTGATGTATGAAAATGAGTTTTAGGGTTTTGAAAATGTGTTTTCTTTGCAAGTAAGTAAGAATACTTTGAAAATAATGTTGATCCTTGTAGAAGATCATCCATGGAGATGAACTTCCATGGTGATCTTCTTGGATTTAAGACAAGGAAATGAACAAACTACATTTTGAAGTTTGAAAATGTATGCATGAAGGAGTTTAGGGTAAGGAGAAGGAGGGTTTACCAATCTTCTTTGTGTTTTGGAGTTTTTGGCTTGAATGTAAGAGTGTTTGAGGCTTGAATATGAGAGTGTTTGAGTGAGTGTGATTTTGGGTGAATAGTTGAGAAAAGGGTGACAATTCTAGAGAATTCTCACTATTTTTTCACTATTTTCGCCAAGGTGCAGTTACAAATTGTGTTTTTTTCTCCTTTATTTCTGAGACTGAAGGCCTCAATTTATAGCCCTCTGAAAAATGCATAACCATCCGCGCGGACATGATCTGCAGCGCGCACTGTTCATTAATTACAGCTTCAGGCTTTGGACACAAGGAATAAAATTCAAATTAAGCAACAGAAAATGTCCCAGCCATTTCTATTTCGGGTTTTTGACCATTTCTTTTGCTTTTTTGATTCTTTCTTTGGTTTATCCTTTTTTGGCAATCCCTAATCTACCCTTACTTGGTTAGAAATGTTAGGAATGTTAGGAATTGTTAGGAATGTTATAACTTTCGTTAATTTTCTAACGAAAATACTAACAAGCTCAAATTGGAGCACTTACAGTAGCCCCTCGGCGACGGCGCTTTCGAAGGAAGCGGGGTCGTCGATAAGAGTAAGGCTCCATATTTGGCAAGATGATCAAGTGATCGAGTGGCTAAACCTATTTAATAGGCTACCTACGTATCCTTAAGAGGAATCAAGCCGGCCGTAGTTCGGGTCTTTGACCCTGGAGATGATGGCGTTTTAGGTGCCTCGAACCTGATGAGCGAGTTCTGCAGTCGGTTGCTGGAAAGAAACTCTGCTGGGGATAAAAGATGACCATTTTCGGTCTGATGGCTGGAGTTGTATATCCGCTCTGCTGGGTAGGAATGACCATTTTTGGTCGGATGGCTATCCGCTCTGCTGGGGATAGGAATGACCATTTTTGGTCGGATGGCTGAAATTATACATTCGCTCTGCTGGGGATAGGGATGACCATTTTCGGTCGGATGGCTGAACCTAATGATAGGCTACCTACGTATCCTTAAGAGGAATCAAGCCAGTCGTAGTTCGGGTCTTTGACCCTGGAGATGACTATTTTGAGGTGTCAACCTGGAGATGATGGCGTTTTAGGTGCCTCGAACCTTGAAGATGGCGTTTTAGGTGCCTCGAACCTTGATAATGGCGTTTTAGGGCCTCGAACCTTGATGATGGCGTTTTAGGTGCCTCGAACCTTGATGATGGCGTTTTAGGTGCCTCGAACCTTGATGATGGCGTTTTAGGTGCCTCGGCAACGTCACTTTTGGAAAAAGTGGGGTTGTCGATAAAATTAGACCCAATCTCAATGAGCGGCTAGGGTTAAGGTGAAGGGCTAGAAGGGGGAAAAGATGGCTGGACCTTTCTGAGAAAGGACTCCTACGTATCCCTTGAACAAGGGAATCAAGCCAAATCGTAGTTCGGAACACAAGACTGGAGGGGAAAACGACAAACCGAAGAAGTGAGAACTATGGTGTCTCGAACCAATTTTGAAAATATTGTGAGATCTATGGTGTCTCGGACCAATTTTGAAAATGTTGTGAGATCTATGGTGTCTCGGACCAATTTTGAAAATATTGTGAGAACAATGGTGTCTCGAACACTTTTGAAAATGTTGTGAGATCTATGGTGTCTCGGACCAATTTTGAAAATATTGTGAGAACTATGGTGTCTCGAACCACTTTTGAAAATGTTGTGAGAACTATGGTGTCTCGGACCAATTTTGAAAATATTGTGAGAACTATGGTGTCTCGAACCACTTTTGAAAATGTTGTGAGATCTATGGTGTCTCGGACCAATTTTGAAAATATTGTGAGAACTATGGTGTCTCGAACCACTTTTGAAAATGTTGTGAGAACTATGGTGTCTCGGACCAATTTTGAAAATATTGTGAGAACTATGGTGTCTCGAACCACTTTTGAAAATGTTGTGAGAACTATGGTGTCTCGGACCAATTTTTTGAAAATAATGTGAGATCTATGGTGTCTCGAACCGAAGAAGTGAGAACTATGGTGTCTTGAACCGATTTTTGAAAATATTGTGAGAACTATGGTGTCTCGAACCAAATATTGTAAATAATGTGAGATCTATGGTGTCTCGAACCGAAGAAGTGAGAACTATGGTGTCTCGAACCGATTTTTGAAAATATTGTGAGAACTATGGTGTCTCGAACCAAATATTGTAAATAATGTGAGAACTATGGTGTCTCGAACCAATTTTGTGAGAACTATGGTGTCTCAAACCAATTTTGAAAATATTGTGAGATCTATGGTGTCTCGGACCAATTTTGAAAATATTGTGAGAACTATGGTGTCTCGAACCACTTTTGAAAATGTTGTGAGATCTATGGTGTCTCGGACCAATTTTGAAAATATTGTGAGAACTATGGTGTCTCGAACCACTTTTGAAAATGTTGTAAGATCTATGGTGTCTCGGACCAATTTTGAAAATATTGTGAGATCTATGGTGTCTCGAACCAATTATGAAAATAATGTGAGAACTATGGTGTCTCGAAACAATTATGAAAATAATGTGAGAACTATGGTGTCTCGAACCAATTATGAAAATAATGTGAGAACTATGGTGTCTCGGACCAATTTTTGAAAATAATGTGAGAACTATGGTGTCTCGGACCAATTTTTGAAAATAATGTGAGAACTATGGTGTCTCGGACCAATTTTTGAAAATAATGTGAGAACTATGGTGTCTCGGACCAATTTTGAAAATAATGTGAGAACTATGGTGTCTCGGACCAATTTTGTGAGAACTATGGTGTCTCGAACCAATTTTGAAAAAGGATATGGTATGATGATTTGATGCTTGCAAGAAATATGTGTTCATACCTGTGCTGTGCTCACCCGCAGCTGTCGGAAGGTCTTAGACTACCATTGTTGTTTCGCTCCCGGGATGAGTGTAGCTTCAGGAGGGCTCACGCTACTTCTTTCCTGCTCTCTTGTTGTTCTTTCTTTCGTGTCCTGGGCTTTGCTTGGGAAACTGGGGACTTTGCTTTTTCTCTTTCTTTCTTTCTCAATTTGGCCTGAGGGCCAGTCTTGAGACTCAATTGATTATTGTACCTGCGAGGGTAAGACAACAACTCCTAGTGCTATGCCTAAATAAGCTTATCTTGTTAGCAAAGATTAATTTTTGTTAGCTTGTTTGCACGAGTCTGTCTGTTCTGGGAAAGCAAATGTGATTATTGGGTTAAAGGTCGGTTTGCTGTGTTTATTCATGAGGTTTTGGGATTGTTTCGGATTGTGTATGTATAGTAGGGTCCTCTCCCGTGAGGTGGAAAATGATATGGCACAGCCTAGGCAAGTTGGGGACGTTCCCGGGAGTACAGATTGCAGCAGTTCATTGTCAGAGGACATAGTGTATCGCGCGTCTCGAGACAAAGAAGCGCCAGAGGGGGCAGAGAGCCATCCCGGCTTGGTGAAGCCCCAGTTGACAGTGCAAAGCAATCTTGGAGGGAATCGATAAGGAGAGCCGGAGGGATACCTTAACCAAAGCCCCAGCTTGAGGATATTCCATGCAGCTTCATCGCAGGCAGAGTCATCTTGTAGCCACAGAGGCAATTCATCATTTCAAACCGCAGTTAATCAGTCGTTGGACAAGACTCGGAAATGTTTACGCGCAGGGGCACATCTTTCGAATGATGGGAAATGAATCTCGAATTCTGTGTATGACACTCTCGCTTTGGGTTTGGCTCTTTTGAGAGAGTATAAGCATCACAAGGTGTGGAAAGTGTATGGAAGCCCCTGCTGACCGAAACGGTGTTTAGCTCTATCTTCCTATGATATAGAAATAGAAGACTTGTCGAGACACTTGAAAACCTGTCTTATTCATGATGATCACGAAGCTGCTTAAAACCCTTTATTGATGTTCGGTTTAGTCAACCGCCAAAGCTGATATGAGCAAATATTTTATATCAATCCTGAGGAGAAAGCCCACTGATATCGAGATCAAATTCGGAAGGATGGAAGGTGTATGGGCATGGTCCTTGAGGAGACCAGATTTTCTGAGATTTGTTTGTGATTTCGACCGGACCAATTATGGTTGCCTACGTTCCCCTCCATAGGAGGAGCTCAGGTCGCCGTAGTTCGGCTTATTCCGAATGAAAAGAATGAACGGTGAAGTTCGGGGATGTGAGGACCTTCGAAGATTTTAAGAATTGAAAAATATGTCCTCTTAGAGTGTCGATGGGAGACACAGATGTGAAGCCCTAGTGGGACGTCCACGGCAAGTGTTTGCGGAGGAGGAAAGAAATATGCTCACATACAACGTCGAATGAACGGACGGAATTTGCACAGTCTTCGCTTGATAATCTTTTGAGCCGGGATAGACTTGGCTCCTCTTTAAGAGATAATTTGTTTTAGATCTCAACGATAATGGAATGAAACTGCCATCCGGTCGGAACTGCGACTGGGTTTCGGGGTTTCGATCGGTCTTCGGGTGATTTGGGATATCATGACCTCTTAAAATGAGAGGTCGGCTGGGCCCTTTGCTGACTGTACCTCTAAAGATGAGAGGTTGGCTCTTGGGTAGGTGTTTGGGATTTCTAAGGTGAGGGGATCCATGATTTCATCTTCAATGCCTCTAAGAATGAGAGGTCAATCTTGGCTTTGGCTAAAGGCAAGGTAAGGGTAATGGGAATGGGGTTGTCCTCTAAAATCGAGAGGACGGCTTAGGATTGGTTAAGGGTAATGGTGAGGGACATCCGTGCTGTCTCTTTATTCACTCTGAGACTCCTCTTGAGTAACGACCGGATCCTTTGACTTTCACTTTTGGGAGGATCACTAGGGACTAGGCTCTCTTTCTTTTCTTTTCTCTTTTTTTTTTTGTATTTTTGTCTCTCTCTCTGTTTTTTTTTTTTTTTTGAGAGGAGGATTTCAGCTAGTCCCCAGGATGGATCATTGCTTTCCGTCGTTTTTTCGATCTTCTTTTGCATCGCGGGAGCCTCAAGGATAGTCCCTCTTCTTCTGGAGATGGTTAGACGGGTTTCAAATATGCCGATCTTGAAATGAAGGGATATTGTTTAGTGAGGGTAAGGTGATGGTTTTCCTAAGGGTGAGAGGTTTCAACCGCAGTCCCTACCGGATAGTCTGAACGAGATTGAGCTTCCATTGCTTTCTTACGCTTACTTCGCGGAAGATCCATGCAAATTCATCGAGCAACGAGATAGCGAGGACGAAGGAAGATATGTGAGCATATGGGAATCGAGGTGGGGAGTTCTTAAGCCCCACTCTGGGAAGGATATCACCAATTTTCTCACTCCGATCAATTTAAATATTAGTCATTTCAAAGCGTTGGTCGGTGAGCAGCACAAGTGATCATTTAGAATAAGACCAATTCAATAGAGTGCAACACGGGTATGCAAGTAATGTCTCGAGTCTAGCAGGAATAGAAGCAAATATTTTATTATTGCAAATAAAAGACTCATAACATGGACTTGACAGACTCGCGACCACATAAAAGATACTCTAGAACTTACGACGCTGACTGATTGACTTCGTTGTCTACGGGTGAGATAACCTCTGGGCTTCTGCTGATATCACTGAAGAAGATCGGGGACAACATTGGGGCGAGCCTTCTCAACCTTTCCATCATCAACAAGTCTTTGAATAACCTTCTTCAAGGGGATGCAATCATTGGTGATGTGGCCCGGATACTGGTGATATTGGCAATATTTGCTATGATCCAAGTCCGGATTGGGTTTGGTGGGGTTGTAGTTATCAAGTGGCCTGATCATTCCCTGTTGAACCAATCCTCTGAAGGCCTCTTCGGTTGTCATTCCGAGATCATCAAACTGATACTGCTTACGGGGTGGCTGCTTTCTCTGGTCCCCTGCCTGTAGATTGCTGACACTGTTGTCGATGGTCATCTCTTTTGCTTTAGGGATCACTGGACTTGCCGCTCTGTGTCGAAATCCACCATTATTACCAACATTGGTGTTTGATGCAAGGTTAAAGAGTCTGCTTCGCCGCGGGCTCCCATGCCTACCATTTCCCTCAAGTCGGGATACCAACCACTTCCGATAGCTTCACGGAGAACCTGGCTTCACACACGATAGAAAGATGTCCTTTTGATCCTCGCACGGATTGACTCGTAGAGTTCATTCAGCTTAGCGTTCCATCTCTTGTAGAACTCGGTGATTGACTCATCCTATTTCTGAATTGTACCGACCAAATCATCTCTGGTTGTGCGCCATTCAAGGTTTCCACGGTACTTTTCAAGAAAGGCCTCAGTAGTCTGACTCCAAGTAGCTCGAGCTTCTGACTTAAGGGTTAGAAACCATGTCAAAGCAGGTCCTTTGAGTGTGAGATGAAAGTGCTGAGCCATAAACTCGGGAGTACAACCCATTGCCCCCATAGTCATCACGTATGTGTCCACATGAGTTTTCGGGCATGCCGAGCCATCAAATTGTATTTTGGGCATTTTGAACTTGTAAGGAAGAGACTCTACTTGCTTTGGGTCAACAACCTTAAGTCCACTTGATCCTGCCGTCAACTTGTCAATTTGCCGCATTTGCTTCAACAAAGGCAATTACCTCCGAGTCATCCCTGAAGCCGAGGAAGAGCGGGAGCAATAGTTGAAGAAGGCTCAAAACCGGTTGGTTGGAAGAGAGACGGCCGAGCTAACCCTGATGCCGGAGCCGGCAAATGATTAAATTGACCGGTTGGGAAATTCCGATTAGCGAAAAGCACCGGCAGCTCCGTAAGGAATTGACCCCTGATGTTGCATAGATGATGAGCCAAATCCAAAAGCTAAATCCATTGAAGGCCGAGACATGTATTCTTGAAACCGAGGCCGTCTAGTAGGAAACCGCATAGATTCATCCCGGGCCGAACCGATTCCCTGAGTTAGGATGCCGATTCGGATACCGGGCGTTACTCGGGAAGTGAGGACCATGAGGACCGACCTTGCCGATACCGAGAACCCGGAAACCACAGACCTTGATTGTTCGGAAACCGGGACCCCAATTGGCTTAGAGGCATGGAAGTATTGGGAAAGGGTGAGGGAGGTCAAATCATGGGAGGCCGAATGTGGTCCACCAAAACCAACTTGAGAGTTCACCGCACCCCGATTCCGAGCATAACCGAACCGTGCACCCCGGGTCCGAGGTTGAAAAAGGAGAGAAACATTCCCGGCTCCTAGATCGGTGTCATTAACCTTGGTAATCTCTTCATAAGTTCCATCAGCGCGTCGGATCACAATGATACCACGGCTTCTCATTGCATCCACGAACTTAGAATGTGCTGCCTCTTGCCTGGCTTGAGCGAGTAATTGAGTCTCACGCTCTCTAGCTAGAGCGGCTTCCAAATTAGCCCTCATCTCTTCCATAGACAGACTATGCATGACTTGTTGATCCGCGGCATGAATCCTCATATTGAGTGGTCATACTCTTCTCTGCACTAGACATCTCTGAAATTGAATCGGGTGCGAAATCTGCTGAAACTGCAGCTGCCTCAAGACGCGAACTAAACGAACACTGGGAATCGGATCGCGCACCCAACTTTCCTTATCTGGAGAGGAGAGAGCATGTATAAAGAGGGGGGTAGAGAATTTTGAGGAGGTACGGGAGAGGGAAGAATACGGAAGGATACGGACTCGTGCAACACTTATTAATCTTCAAGTAGAAATCGGTGTTTTAAGTCCTAGAGACGGTTGGAAAAGGATAAGCCTTTATTCATGCTAACTATACCTCGGGGAACCTAATGACGCAACGTTCGAATTACACCAAATGCTTTGTTTTGAAACATATAATAGGTAATGATACCTAACCAAACCCTAACATCTTTATGGAACGAAAAGGTTCGTCCAAATTTCTAAGGAAATTTGGGTAGCATAACGGGTCTTTTCGAAGAATTTCGAAGAAAAATCCGGCATGACCTCTCGTCGGTACATTTTGGCAATGCGGCATGATCTCTCGTTTAGAACACGCCACGGAAGTGACATGTCCCCACGTGAAATCATGTTGCATTTGGCAACATGCCCACAAGATGTGAGGTTTCGGGAGAAGGTATAAGGACCTATACTATTTTTCAAAAACAATTCATTTTGTTGTAATTAAAACATTGTGTCAAAAACCAACTGTGGGTAAGGTTTAGTGTGGTGCCACCTATAACGCACTAGGGGTTTAGGTTTGATTTCAGGCGCTCAAGCGTAGGCGAATTTCATGGCCGTCCGCGATGCCGTCAATCGCACCCGAGGGTTCTAAATCTAAGTGATGTAGTGTGCGGATGACTATATTCCTTTATTTACAAAAACCAAGATTTTTTTTATTTTTTATATTTTTGAAAAAAAAAACAACATACACCCTCACACAAGATATACAGGGAACAACAATCAAATGAGTCCTGCTTGATCCAAGGGACTGCCCTCAAACCAGTCTTCTGAAGTTATGTTCAGTGGCCACCCTTTGTCGCGTGACACAGACAAACCAGAGACAAAGGTGTCGCACGACCCGGATGGTCACCGAACCAAAGACTCTTCAATCATCAAATCAGCCCCTGTTTTACCATAGCCAGAGCAATACACAAGTACTAATGCACAAGAAAGAATGGCCACAAGCACAAAGGGCTCACAAGTTCCATAATCAACAAGATGTATGAATCACAAATGATTATCAAATAATGCACACAAAATGGATGTATTGGATGTTTTGACTAAACAAAAGCTTGACCCACTCAACACTTGAAAAACAGGTTTTCAAATGTTTCATCCCCAGCGGAGTCGCCACTGAAATGTGCGCTCGCCCGAAAAAATGGATTTCCGGTTTAAATGAAAAGAAGGAGTCGCCACGCCGTTTTAAGAGGAAACATTGAAAACCTTTTGTTTAGAGAGAAAAACATGAGTTCGGGGGTCAGGTTACATGTTGGGAAGAACCGAGAGTTCACCCAACACGCCTCGTCCGTAGACGAGTCTTTCAATCAAACATCCAAATGAATCAAAAGTGTGTGCAAATATTGATAATGAACGAAATGTGGTAAAATGCATCTTATTAATTATGAAACGAGGATTACAGATTGTGAGCCCATTATTTAGGGAGGCTACATCCCTGATACAAACAATCTAGAACAGATTACAAAGGAAAGAGGTCTCTGCAGATAGGTCATATATGTCGCATGACATATCGCACCATTGACCACATGTGTCGCGTGACACAGGATCACTTGGAGACGAAGTTGTCGCGTGACACATATGAGCCATCTGCAGAAACTTAACAATACGAACACAGAATCAACAGAAAGCTATACAGATCTAATCAATTAACTAGATTACGAACGAAATACAGAAATGAAACTAAATCAACCCAGGGAGTGTGGATATGGGTAGATCCACACCCCCTTGGGGTTCAAACACCAAGTTCAATCAAATAATCAACAATATAAGCTCAATTGCACGAATTACTCAATTTAAACAGAGAGATTGCGATTGGGATTCAGTAATCCAGATAGCTAGATCTGATTACTGAATCCAAACAAAATTAAATGCTACAATTATGAGAAATTAAGCAAGAGAGAGAGAGAGAGAGAGAGAGAGAGAGAGTTAGGGAATCGTTACCCTTGATGCTTCCACGAATTCTATATCCAGTCAGATATAGAACCCTTCAATTCGTCACTTCTGATCTGGAAGGATTGATGCAAGGGGTTCAATTGGTGTGGCTTGAGAATTGGGTTTGGAAGGGAGGAATTGGGTAGGTTGAAGGTAGGAGAGAGAGAGGGTTGTGTTTAGGGAGGTTCGTTACGGTGCAAATCCTGCAGAGTAACAGTAGGCTCAAGTTGGGATCCATTTATGAGAGGGGGAGGGTCTTATTTATAGGCTGCAGTTGGCTGCCTTAATGTGTCGCACGACCTTACGCGTCCTCTTTCCATGCCTCAAGCTGTCGCGTGACACAAGGTGGCTCAACCGCTTTTGGCGCCAAAAACCAGTTTCTGGAACATTCCGGGAAAATACCCAAAAGGTCCAACAGGTTTTATTCCCAAGGGGTCCTTTGGCATGAATAATGTACCAAAAGGTACTTCCTTCGCGGGAAACTCATGAAACGTTTCCGGAAGTCTCGGGATAGGCCGGGAATTTACCAAAATGCCCTTTAATGCAGTTTTATTATATTAAAATGCATCTAAAAGGTTGCGAATTGGATTGGCGTACTTACATCACCAAATCCAAATCAGCCAGCAACCTCAAAAGAGCAAGGCGAGCCGTGGAAGAATGGTTAGCAAAGATGGTCTCTGATAAGATATACCAGAGAGCACCCCTCACCAACCGATTCGTATCTGCATTAGGCTTTTTAGCATAAGCCTCGAGCTGAACGCGGAGAGGTGACAACTCAGCAGCAAACCCTTTAACCTTCGTAGGGGAAAAACCAATCAACCACCTCCATTCAGCTGGATTCGCAGGCTTGTAACCCGTAGTCTTTGAGAGGGCAACGCCGGTGAACTCCAACCCGGTAATAGCAAGAAAATCAGTCGGGGTCATCGTAGCTTCCCCGAAGCGAAGATGGACCATGTGGGTAGTGTCCCACCACCTCTCCCTAATATCCTGAAGGACCTGAGGAGTCTGCCTCATCCCCCGGATGTTATCCACAAAAAGTAAGGAGCCCCGTCTGAGCCATGCTAGCCCGGACTCCGTTCAAACCCTTGACTTTGTCCCACAAAGCCTTGGCAAATTTAGCACTACCCCTACAGTTCTTGGTCACCCTATACGACTGCAAAATAGAGAAAAGACAAGGGAGCTATGTCAGAAATCATTCCATGGCAAAACTTCAAAGAAATAAGAGAAAATTTGCATTGAGGTATTCTAGCAAACACTTGGCGTGCGCATTAGAAAACCATGTTCAAGGAAGCATTTGGCTACCCGAATCAACCCCTCCTACAATCTATGATGTGTAGGGAACTCACATGCACACCAATGCAACAACAACATCCAACAACATCAACAAAAAAATGAGCATGCAATTATAGAACCTATTTCTAAGACAAAGAAAGAACATAGCCAATTTTGATGAAATTGGGGGGGGGGGGGAATTCAAAAACATGGATTCAATTCAATGCAAAGTATCGAAACAAGATAAAGAAAAGCATTCTTACCAAACCCTCGCAGATGGCATGGGAAATGTGCATAGGCCGATCGAATGTGAGGTCGTCCCTCGGATAATCCTTTTCTAGCAAGTAGCTACCAAAATTCGGATTCTTTACATGAGCCATGGATGATGGAAGAGGAAAGGATTGAAATGTTGATTGAGAGGAGAAATCAACAAACAACACACAAAAAATCTCAGAGAAAAATGCCTCGGCTCGAACTTGAAGAGAGAATTTGAAAATGGGTGTTTTAAAAACAAACAGCAGCGGCTGTTATATTGCCTCGACAGACCTTGTCCCGAGCGATATAGGCTGTCCCACGCGAGACAAACCCCCTGGAAATGTACGAAATTGTCCTCAACAATAAGCGTCTACGCAGCGTCAAAATTCAAAATTTTGACACATTTACCCTTAAAGTGATACCCTAGCAAGGAAACATGAAAAAAATGGTACCGCAAGTCACGAAATGAGCCGAACGTGGCACCCGCACAATCGCCCAATATGGCATCCAGTCGACCAAAAATGATTGGTCCAGAGATCAGGTCATCCCGCATGATTCAGAGCCCAGACAAGTGAATCGTCAAAATCAAAAGCCCGATTCAGAGCCCAGACAGGTGAATCGTCAAAATCAAAAGCCTGATTCAGAGCCCAGATAGGTGAATCGTCATAATCACAAGCCCGATTCAGAGCCCAGACAGGTGAATCATCAAATCAAAAGCCCGATTCAACGCCCCTACAGGTGAATCGTCATCCCCAGAAAAAGACCGATTCGGAGCCCAGACAAGCGAATTGTCACAAAACCAACATGACTCAAAGGACCGGACAGGTAAGCCTTTGTTTTCTAACATCTTTTCCCACAGGTTCGGAGCCCAGACAGGCGAATCTTCAGACAGACATGTATATTCAGAATTGGGTCTTGATTTGATTCCTCAGTATGAATTTGCCTTTTCAAAAATAAAATCTCCTCAATTTTCAAAATGATTTTCAAAATACCTAAAGCAGCCTTTTCGTGTTTTGGAGTTGAACTACGTTATAGTCTGATTCTCCGATAGAGATACGTAGAAATTCATGCGGCTCGACCATCCCGATGTCCAGAATGATATCTTTTCTATCTTTGACATGACTTCTTCCATAAGACTTGTCGATGAGGGGCTCTGTAAACACCCCATTCTGAACCCATCGAAGCAGATTAATACCACTCTAAGTCTCGCCTTGAGTCAAGAGTAGAAATCCACAATTTCATCGTGTTTCGTTAAGTTTTGACTAACGACTGTTAGTTTGGACTAAACTGCATACGGGATAACGAGAGAAGGACAGAATTGTCCACTGACAGCCTTGTCCAGTGCAGAACATTCGTGTCCCGCGTGATACTAAGCCCCTGCAGACGTGCAGAAGCCAGTTTCCTTGTCGATTTCAACCTCTTTCTTGATAAAATCTTATCAATCCGGTCATCCAATAGAATTTGGGTTCTGGAACCTTCCCATGGTGGTTTACCTCTCCACCTTCACCTCTCCAAAACCCTATAAATACTTGAAGATTTTCAGTATTTCGGATCCCTGACACTCCTGTCAACCTTCGACATTTTACTGGTTTCTCTCCCCGAAAGATTCCTGTAAAAGCACCCCTAAAATCACCTAAAGTTTGTTTATCAACCTTGTTGATAAACAAACATCGAAGAAAGAATCAAGGATCAAGGTGAAGCTCTGTCCGCATCAAGATTCGACTTTAAACTTGAGTCGAAACTCTGTCCGAGTCTCTTCACACGAGGTAATCTTCCTCCCCTTTCTCTAATTGATTATTAGAGTGGTATAATACATCAAACCTAGGATCGGCCTAGAACCTCCCCAAATCATGGGAATGGTCTCGAAGCAATCGATCCTATATTCTGTTTAACCTAGTTAAATGGATTCTTTTACTTGTTTCTTTAAAAAAATGTCTTTTCTTTGAAAACCTCTTTTTTTTAGCAAGACCGATCTTCGGATTAGGTGGAATGGGTGCTCCTTGACCTTCCCATTCCATAACCTAAGCCCCGAACCCAAAATATTTTTCAAATGGTTTTTTCTATATTTCCAAGTAAATAATATAGGTGGCAACTCCAAGATGTTAAGAAATTCACCATCGCTACAGAAGCCATTATACTATGTGAACAAGGCACTATCTGATGTCGAGACCCGCTACTTTAATGCAGAAAAAATTGCTTATGCTCTCGTCATTGCAGCACGAAAGCTACGAGCATATTTCTTAGCCCACTCAATCGTTGTTTACACCAACACCCCACTAAGGAAGATCCTACATCGACCTGAAAGCTCTGGTCGTCTGCTGAACTGGAGCATTGAATTGACGGAGTTTGACATATAATATCGGGCGCGAAAGACTTTGTAAGCTCAAGCCCTAGCAGATTTCTTGATCGAGACATCGTTCAGCTCTGACAACGATCAGAGAGTGCCACCCCAGAAAGCTAGCAAGGGAAAGCAAGTCGACGACCAACCAGAGCAACTGACTTTGCCCGTTGGCTGCTGGAAAATTTTCTCAGATGGGTCGGTGACTAGAGAGCTCAGTGGGGCCGAAATTGTGTTGGTAGAACCAGAAAGTGAAACTGTTTTTGAGGAAGTTTTGAGATTCAAGTTTCAAGCCTCCAACAACCAGGCAGAGTACGAGGCACTCATTGCATCAATAGAATATGCCGAGTGTTTTGGAGTAACAAAGATTGTGGCCTATTATGATTCCCAGTTGATCGTCAACCAAATCCGGCGAGATTATGCGTTCGTTGATTCAAATTTGCAGAAATATCACTCACTTGTCGGCGAGATGATCCAAGGGTTAGAATTTTGGGCCATTCAAAGAATTGCGAGAGAAGACAATGAGCATGCAGATCTGCTTTCAAAGCTGGCCACCGATCAACTCCCTGAGGACGAGCATGGCCACCACTTGGCCTACCTCGAGCAACCCGCCTATGAAAGAGTGAAGATGATGTGTGTTGGGGACGGCCCCAGGTGTTGGATTGATGAGATGAAGGATTTTATTGAAAATGACGAGTTACCGGCTGACGAGATCCTAGCTCGTCAAATCAAAAGGAAAACTCCAAGGTACTCGGTCGTAAATGGCAAACTCTATCGACGATCTATCACCAGGCCTTTGCTGAAATGTGTACATCCAGACAAGGTTGTGAATCTACTATATGAAGTCCACCAAGGAGAATGTAAGGGCCACCCCAGAGCTTGTACATTGGCGGACAAGTTGATTACTATGGGGTACTACTGGCCTCACCTTCGAGAGGATGCAAAAGAGTTTGTGAAGAA
The DNA here is from genome assembly GCA_022495995.1 of Adenophora triphylla var. japonica. NCBI lineage: Eukaryota > Viridiplantae > Streptophyta > Magnoliopsida > Asterales > Campanulaceae > Adenophora > Adenophora triphylla. The sequence continues at coordinate 36,847 of JAFEMH010004626.1, forward strand.
ATGTGTCACCTGCCAACGATTTGCTGACCTCCCAAAACTCCCCACCACCGAGCAAACCCCTGTGATGGTAGCCTGGTCGTTTGATATGTGGGGTGTTGATCTAATTGGGCCTTTTCCTAAGGCCAAGGGGGGAGTGAAGTATGTGATTGTGGCGGTTGATTACTTCTCAAAATGGGTGGAGGCTAAGGCTTTGAACAAGATCATAGAGAAGAATGGCCTAAGTTTTATCCACGACTCAATTTGGTGCCGGTTTGGGATCCCAAGGGTAATCATTTCTGACAATGGCCTTCAGTTCTCAAAAAAGTTTGAACAAGAGTTGAACAGGATGGGAGTTACACATTTAAAGTCGTCGGTTGCCTATCCACAAGGCAACTGGCAACCTGAAGCTGCAAATAAGCTAGTGTTGTCAGCCCTATGCAAGAATCTAAGTGGACGAGCTGGGAGATGGTTGGACGAACTCCCGTCGGATCTTTGGGCAGTCCGGACAACCACCAGAGGGCCTACTGGGGAAACCCCCATTTGCTCTAGCCTACGGTTCTGAGGCCATAGCTCCCACCGAGCTACATCTCCCAACCGACCGTGTTGCCCTGTATGACGTTGAGAAGAACATTCATAATAGGCAGGTCGATCTTGACCTCCTCGACGAGTGACGATTGGATGCCCAGCTAAGGATGGTTAACTACAAGAACCAAACCAAGGCATACCATGATAAAAAGGTCAAGAAAAGATTTTTCAAAGTGGGAGACTACGTTCTAAGAAAAATTGAAGTGACGAGCCTCAAAGCTCATCAGAACAAGTTCTCCCCCAACTGGGAAGGACCTTATATCGTCACCAACGTCGTCGGAGAAGGGACATACAGGCTTGCCAAGCCAAATGGCGAAATGCTCAAGCATCCTTGACATGCTAATCACCTCATCAAGTATTACTATTGAGCTCGTAGATCGGCATCAACGCCCTCAGGGAACCTATCTTTTGTGGTTCTTTATTTCCTTTTTTCAAGTATGAAGTTTGTAAGGGATATTTATAAATCCCAGAAGTTTGTAAGAGATTTAGGAGTTATCAATGGAAGCTCTTTGTTTTGTTGATTTTCTACTCTACAAATTCTAGCACTTTGATCAAGAATAAAGATCGGTTGAAGCCAGACTTCGACCTGTACATGTACTTTAGCCAAGTATAAAGGTTAGATGAAGCCAGACTTCGTCGATAACTATAAAGGAATAGACAACTCGTCCAAACGATGTAGCCTTCGAGCAACGATCGATAGGCCTTTGTACTATATCTACGAGCAATTCGAAAAGTAAAAAGCACAAGTATGAACAAGGGTCGGTCTTACAAAAGACGACTTATGTTCTGGTCATCATTAACGATTAACGACGACCATACACACTTGTCTTTCACCTTTTCACATTCACTAGTTATCACATGCTATCTACGTTAACATATAGATTAACATACAAAAAACATAAGCATTGAATAACAAAAACATTGTACGACCTCCTCTAAACAAAGAGGGATAAGTCAACTACAAAACAAATTAAAAATTGTTTGAACACCCCCCACAAACCGGGCCAGGGTGAGGTTGCAGAACCAAATAAAACATTGTTAGAAATTACAGCAAAGTAATATTGTTTACAAAAAACCTTCTCAAATAAACGAATCACTATTGTTGACCATCGTCGGTTGATGGGAGCTCGTTGGGATTGGGGCCTTTGTCATTGAAAAAGTCAAGATAAGCATCGAAGTTTCTTGGATCAACTGCCGGGATGGGCCACACCTCTGCCCCATCCTCCGCATCACCATCCTTAATGATGGATAGATCGTTGTCGTCATAAAGAACAAGATGGTGGGTCGATCAAGCATCCATATCATACATGTCCTCGACAAATAGATCCGCAAACTTTTCAACTGAAATCAAGTCCTTCATCTCCGGGTCCACAAGAGCTCGTCGAGTCAAATGCTTGGCTCCGAACTTGGAAAAAGCAATGGCCTTATTAGTGACCAGTTGATTACATTCATCGCTCTGCTTGAATTCCTCGACGGCCTCCTTCCTGGCTCGTTTAATGGCAGCATCATGATCAGTTTTCATCTTCTCAATTTGAGCACTCCTGGAACGGAGGCCGTTGGAAAGGGTGACTGCTTCTTGTTCTCTTTTTCCTTATCCAACAAGAGCTTAGCATTGTCGATCTCCAAATGGACGATCCGAAGCAGAGCCCATTCTTCTACAGCATCAGGGTCTTGTAGGCACTGGTCAACGAGCCTACGTTCCCTTCAGCGTCAGCAAGTTTTTTCTCTGCAGTCTCCTTCGCTGCAATCGATTGAATGAGCTGCTCCTGGGCTTTATGCTCCGCATTCAAGCAATCCCTATAGTCTAGTCTCATGGCCTCCATCATCGACGACACCTATAAGGACAAGGTTAGTCCAAGTAGATGGATGAAAAGACTTAGTGAAAATAAATAGATGGAGTACCTCTGTTTGTAACAGCCCAAGACTGGCGTGATAGGTCTCCGGGGAAAGCTTGGCCGTCTTCAGTCGTTGGACGAGCTTGCCATTAACAGACCGATGGACGATGGACGCCCCTAGCAAGAGCGGTGGGCCAGCCCTCTTCAAGTAAGGAACCGAAGCCATTGGAGGAACCAAGACATATTGAGCAGCTAAGTCTCGGGCTGTCTCTTTAGTTAGAACCCCTGAAGACGAGGCTGGAACTGGGGTCCTTTGGGTTAAGGGGTCGGAGGCAGTTGGAAGATCAAAGTTTTCTTTCTTGTTTCTCTCTCTCTCTCCTCCTCAGAGCCCACTGGATGCTCTTTCCTTTTCCTTGAAGTGGAACTGCTGTCGCCAAGTACCTCCACACTGGAGTCTGAACTTACAACAGTTTCAACTTCAACGCTTTCCACGTTGACTCCCTGAGTGCCCACATTAGCAGCACTTACATTTCCAACATCAACATTCCCAACATTTTCAGGCTCGTCTACTAATTCCTGACGACCTCCAGCATTGGGTTCTTTAATGTTTTCCTTCTCAATCAAGGGGATGGCTCCAGAACTTTCTTTGGGGAGGGCATCATTCCTCGTCGTCATGTTCTCTTGACGGTTGTAAATAGCATTGGAAGATGCCCTATTCTACCTGGCGACTCTTCGATCCTGAGCTCTAATTGTATTGTTCATGATTTTTTCCTCAATCCGATCAAGATCTTGCTGAGAGATAACTGCAAAAGAAACGAAAAGGGAAACGGTTAAGTTGTTTTCGACGAGACAAAAAAAGACAAGTTTGTATTTAACGAAGAGACTCAAAAGTTATCAAGACTTAACCCCCTATCATATCTAAGCTAGCACAGCGCTCCTGGGGATGGCTGTCATGTGCCCCTATGCAGTTGACACAATTTTCCTCCCAAACCAAGCCATCATGGACGATCCATGTTGGATAGTGATAGTCAAGATTAATTCGAACGAGAGGTGGAGGGCCAATCGACGGGCTAGACATCATCCCCGTCTTGATATATCTCCAGTGAGAGGCCTCAATATCTTTGTAGCTCACCCATCCAATTTTCAACAGTGCATCTATCTTTCTCTTTAGCTCGTTGGCCCACGGAGCTGGACAGACTTTCTCATCGGAGACCATCACGTTAGTCTCCAAGTAAGTAAATTGCCACCCAACTTTGCACTCAACACGGATCATATGGTTCTCCCATCCATAGACCTTATTCTGAACATCCAAAAACAAACCCTGCACATTCTGGATCGACGATACACTCACCACTGATTTTCCGTTAACGGTGGACCTCGTCATCTTATAATACTCTCTAAAAACTTTGTTGCAAGGCTCGTGGCCTAAGAATCTATAGACTATGATGAAGGAGGACAAAATCCTAACTGCGTTGGCACTCAGCTCCATAGGCATACAAGCTGAGTCCTCCAAAAACTCGTTGATAAAGAAATTCAAGGGTAACCTCAAACCCAGCTCAAATTGTTTGTAGAAGAAGGCAACTTTCTTCTTACTTCGTAGAATGGTCTCTCGACGAGGCTCAAAATCGGTTCAAAATCGTTGAAGTGTAGATACTCCAGAAACCCGGCGTAATTATAAGGGGCATAAAATTTGAATTGAGGTTTCCAAGTGGAATGTCCCGTCAGGGGACGCGTGTCATTTAATGAGGGGATAAAAACCGGCATAGTCAAATCCTAGCCGCCACGTCATCAATTGTCAAATCGCCTCTTCATTCAAATTTTAACTGACGACCACCCAATTTACACCCCTCGTTTCCTAACCCTAAAAATACAAACAACTCCAGGCCCGTTGAGACGACCCAAGAGTTGGGGGCCACTGAACGGAATAATTTGTGATGGGCCAAGCCCAAACCATTCCCTCACAAAGCGGGCTCAACAAGCCAACTAAGGGATCAAGCCCGAAGGATCAACGCAAGAGTTGAGTCGTAGCCCGTCGAACAATGGATGGTCGTCGTCGCCATTGAGCGACCAAGCCCATTCAGAGACGAGGCATCTCACCCATGCACTCGCTCATCATTTCTTCCATTGAGTGACGACCTTACTGGACATACAGCTCCAGGTCATCGATTCACATAGCTTGCTCAACAAGCCATCCTTTGCTATTTGACTTAAGTCAAGCCAGCCACTGGCCCACTCTGCATGTGTCCCTACCCAACTAGCAGTGGTGCTGAATTCTGCAGGCGAAACTTTCCATTAAAAGGTAATCCACTACCAGTGACAGTTACAATAGTGTCATTGCTCATACGAAGCAATCACAGGACGACACATGGACATATGGGAACAAAACCAATTCAACGGTTGGCACAATCAAATCCAACGGTCAAGATGAAAACCTTAGCTCCCCTCATCCACTGTAAATACATGAATAGTGTCTTGGGCTAAGGTAATTTTTTTCTTTACTATTTCCCGCATACACATACCCACAAGTTCTCTCCATATATTACCACCTTCTCCAGCCCACACACATTCTCACATCGGAGGGCCTTGCCGGACAAGTCCCGGCGTAGTTCACGGTTACTTTCTTGTGGTGTGCAGGTCTCCATAGCCAACTCATATCATTGTTGGACTTCGATAGCTGATTTGGACGATTTCCTGCTTCATCAGTAAAAAAAATAAATATCTCACAAAGTGAGTTTAGGGTGGTCACGTTAATGGCTCTTTAGTAGCTAGTGAGACCGGTGCTAAGTGTATATTGGGTGTAGATTAAGTTGGGGTGATTGTCAAAGGTTTTGGGTTGTGTTCTTGGGTGTAAAGCTTAGTGTGTGAAATTTTGTTTAAATGGAAGGTTTTATTCCAGTTTATACTGAAAATGAGGAACAATTAAATTGGTGAGGGTTGAAATGGAAGGTTTTATTCCAGTTTATAGGGAAAGAGAAATATATGTAACTTGATCAAATATGATCTCCAATGTAATGTTTGGTTATCAAAGTACTGGTCATCAATATCGATGATGAATGGTTTTCATTTATTTCTCCCATATTTTGTAATGCTTGTTACTTTTGAGTTTCCTTTGCCAATTTGTGGCAGTGAAATAATAAAGTTACAAAAAAATGTTACAAAATTTGTTTATAATATGATGTGCCAAAATTTTATTGATACTTTTAATTAGAGTGTGTCAGAATTGATGCGATCGACACTTCGTTTTGTAATTATCTTTTGTAAACTTCTTTTATTCCCCTAGCATTGCCCTTTTTGCCCTTTGTGACATTGAATGCTTAGTACATGCCTCCAACGATTAGATACAAAGATACTTCATTTTCGTTCCAAAATGGTGAAGCTTTTGTATATAAAACACTTTGCACCCTTATCCATATTTCCTCCATTTTCGTACTTCTCACATATATCTTCTTCCGGTAGCTCGAATGGAAAATCTGATTGCATACTCTTATTCGTCATTGAATTTCCTTTTAAATGAGTCCAATATTGAATATTTTAGTACTCATTATGAGGTGAAAATCTTCGTTGAAAACTTGGGAAACTTTGAGGGGTCTTCTTGTAACTTTATTATATAGTTATCTCTTTTAGAGAATGGAAAATTTTGTTTTTATCAATCTTACTCTTCACTTTTACTATTAAATTTTATTTTTTTCATTTTTATCATCGCACCACAAACAATAGTGTCATTTTATACTCAAAATCGTTATTTTGCACAAAAAATAGTTTCATTTTTACCATTATACCACAAGTAATGGTGTTATTTTATACCCAATCTATAAATATTATATAGGAGAGTCCTATTCTATTCTCATAGCGTGCCACATGGATTTATGACATGAAAATTCACGTGGCATACAGCATGTTCTTGTCCAATAAGCTTTTATCAATCTGCTTACGGTTTACATCCTAATTCAAATTTTAAAATTGCTTAAATATAACAACAAAATCTCACATATTAAAACAAATACAATTAGATTGGTTAATTTGTTCATAAATATGAAAAATTCAAATTATATATATATATATATATATATATATATATATATATATATATATATATATATATATATATATATATAAAAATATATGGAGATAATACAGTTTCATATTCTCTCCCCCCCCCCCTTCCTTCTCTAAGTTTTCTTTATATAGTGATACATTTTGTATCTCCTCCCTTTTCTCTGATTTGTCCCTACCCAAATTGATATTATATATCCCTACTATTTGTTTATTCAACACAACCTACGTGCTCTCACTATTACATTTGTTAATCACATATATGAATTAATATTTCTTTTACTATCTATTTACATGTTGCTGAAAAAGTCAAATTTTCAAAATTTTGATTGAATTTTCGTTTTGAAAACAAGAATTTTTTTATTGCATTTAAAATTTATTTATACATTTTATCTAACTTAATTTTCTTTGATGTTGCAGGTGTCGAAGACATCGACGAAAACTAATGAGAATGCATATATTCCGAGAAACAAAATGGATTTTCAGATATTAGAGCTTTACGAGTCATTCTTTTCATACTCCGTATTAATTGTTTTCTGGTCAATGATCATATTAATTATTTTTTTTATCAAATTAATTTTCTAAATGGTTTTTTTAGAAGAATAGTGTGGTAATAAGAATTTCTTTTTATTGTCAAATAAGTACATATTCACAAAAATGTTAATTAACAAGTCACAATAGCTATATCAAATTATATCGGTTTGATTGATATCCTGGATACAATGACTTTCAATTAAGGAGCTCTTACATTATTTCATTGCTCATCAATAGAAAGTTCAAATTTATTATTTGTTTCGTTTCATATGTCACATTGCAATTAACAGTTCAAATGTATTACTCTCTCCGTTTCGTTTTATATCTCACATTGTTATAGAAAGTTCAAAATTAAGTATATAGTAATCTCTCTATTCCAAAATTAATATCTAAATTTTGTTAAAATTGGCTTTTTGATTGATAAGAATAAATTTAAACAAAATTTTGGCATTTATTTTGAGACGGAGCATCATATAAGTCACTGCTATCAATATCCCCTGATCTTTGCTCCATTTACTAACTCTTTGATTTTATTTTACAGTATTTTGGCCTTGCAACTCTAAAATAAAACCTTACACCATCTGTCAATGATTGAGCCATTTTCTAAGCTTATGAAGTTATTTTATATACCTCATTGGTATTTCCTTCACTTTGCTGAATTACTGAGAAATGAGGCTGTGATTACGTATTAGACGGTTTAATTGCATGAGGCATGCTAAAAGCTTAGTTCTACTACTGAAGAACAAAAAAATTCATGTTTTCTCTTGAAAGAGCAAATTAAATATTTTATTTTTGACATTCACGTTTGGACCGAGGGAGTATCAGGTTTTCATTTTTAAACCTTCTCAAATTAAATATTGCATTTCTAATATTTTAAAAAATTATAGGAAAATATGATTATGTTACTAGCAATATAATGACAAGTAAAATATAATTGTTTTAAAACATTGACAAGTCGCGTGTAACATATATTTTGCTCAAGTCTTTCAATAAAGTAGTCTATTTTTTAATTAATTATTTTTATTAGGTCCCATTCTTAAGTTTCATTAAAAATGCGGTACAATATTATAATGATATAAATAAATAAGATATTAATATAAAAATGTTTAACAAATAAAACACAATATCGATTTTGAAACTTGAGAAATAATCCCAGTAAAGTAATGTGAAAATTACTTCCAATATATAATTCAATCCTAAATTGTAGGGAACAAAAAATACGTAGTATATATTATATATTAAAGCAGAAGAAAATGCAATGCACACAGCCTGTTGTCATGTGGCTTTATGACGTGGAATTCCATGCGCCGGTTTCTCATTCGTCCTTCTTAATTATTTATACAGCTTGAATTTCAATCGGATTTCACTCTCAAGTTTGAATATTCTGATTTTGGATTTCAATCCCAAATTTGAATATTCTGATTTCGAATTTCAATTTCAAGCAGGAGAAATTAGATAAGTAGACAAGAAAGAAGGAGAGATTATCATTTTATTTCAAACATTTAATTCTATTTTTCAATTGAGCACGATGTATTGGTTTAATACTCCTAACAGTATTTGCTATTTTTTATCCGGTTGACATTATTGTGGATAGATTGAGGGGGATGGTTGACCAAAATTTTATTTGGTAGAATGTGATTTCAATTGGTATTTTTTTTTATTTCTGATTATTCTAGAAAAAAAATGTGAACTTTATTATTTTTCACATATGTACATGTTTAATGTTTTGTTTAAGCTAATCCACTAATTTCTTTGTGAGTATCGCATAGTTGTGACATCAATTGTGATTACCTGGACATAATGGATGTGATGACTTTGTAATTAATTAAAATAATTTTACTGGAGTTCATATTTTAAAAGTTTTGATTTGAAAAAAGCTTTTGAATTTTTATGCTACAGTTGTGTACAAATATATAACTTTATAAAACCCTAATAGGAGTATACTCGAAAATCCCAGAAGAGTGCAAGAGATACCTGAAATTGAGAAGCTTTCGATTCAATTTCAGCTTTAATGACGGTGTAAGAGGCATTATATGGAAATGAAAATGACAATGAATGAAGGGAGCAGGAGAGGAATCCAGAAGAGTGTTGGTGGTTTTGGAATGAATAAAGGAGAACGGAGTGAAGTATAAACTGAGATTTCTGTTAATTTGGAATCGAGAATGAAATCGATAAAGGGAAGTGGATATGAGAAATGTGACAGGATATTATTGATAAGCTTTATCGAATTGTAGAATGGTTAGGGGTCGGTGGTTGAAAGGGGTTCCTGGTAGGGTGAGAAAAAGAGGGGATGAGAGGATGGGGTAAATTTTGAAGAATCTTAGTACTCAAACCAAATTATTTAAAAAAAAAATTTGTCCATAAATGAAAGATTATATTTAAAATATTTACTAGAAAAAATAAAAAATAAATTATAAGGATATTTATATATTTTTGTGATTATGAAGACCAAACGTGAGAATTTAGAGGCTCGACAGTGCAAGCATTATGAATTTCCGCAGCATTTTGTTTGGGATAAGCCAAAGCGAGAATGGCATCCTAGAAAGAAAGGCACAACAATAGAACAAATTTACCATGTCCCCATGAATTCAGGCGATATCTACTATGTGAGGATAATGTTGAATTATATTGTTGGTGCTACATGTCATAATGATTTGAAAATTGTAAATGACACTATGTACGATGATTACAAAGCAGCATGTTATGCTCTAGGATTGTTAGATGATAACAAAGAATATGTTGATGGAATCAAAGAAGCAAATGAATGGGAATCTCCGGATTACTTAAGAAGGCTCAGCACTATATATTATATACATGTTTTACCGAAGAACAAAAGATGGTTTATGATAAGATTATGACTACAGTTGATAGTGATAATGGTGGAGTGTTCTTTCTATATGGGTATGGAGGTATAGGAAAGACTTTCATATGGAAGATATTGTCCTCGGCCTTACGAAGTATGAGGAATATAGTTCTTCATGGGGCTTCTAGCGGTATTGCTTATTTGCTTCTTATGAGGGGAAGAACTGCTCACTCCAAATTCGGTATACCCATCCAAGTCGATGAAAGCTCAACTTGCAGCAAGATCAAACCGGGGTTCTGAAGTGTGTGCTAAAGAAAACAAAGCTCATAATTTGGGATGAGGCTCCAATGACCCACAAGTACTACTTCGAGGCTCTTGACAGGAGCTTGAGGGACATTATGCATACGTATGACGATCGATGCTCTGATAAGCCCTACGGTGGATTAGTTGTTGTGTATTCTAAGCAAATATTGTCGGTTGTTCCCAAAGAAAGCCGACATGATATTGTGCATGCTATCATTAGCTCATCTAAACTTTGGTATTCGTGTGAGGTTCTTAAATTGACAAAAAAAATATGAGATTACAGGTAAACTCATCTGTTATTAAACTCTCAATATTTGACGTTTTCCTATTTCAGTCCTTAAATATTTTATATCAATCATTGTCTATATGCAGATCGGTTCATCTTCTTCTAATGCTTTGTAGACCAGGGATTTTGCTGAATGGATATTACGGGTAGGAGATGGGGATGTCGGTGGAGATATTAAGCTACCATATGACATTCTGATAAGATATGCAGATGATCCTATTGCAACTATCGTTGAATATATGTATCCTAAAATATTACAGAACATGTTTCTTGATGGATTCTTTCATAATAGAGTTGTTTTGGCACCAACCAATGAAATAGTTGATAGTATCAATGATTATGTGATGTCATTATTGCCCGGTGAAGAGGTGTATTACATGAGTTCAGATAGCATCAGCAAGAAGAACGGAGATATTGCTGGCCATAAGGATATATTTTATGTTGAGTTTCTTAATACGATTAAATGCTCGGAATTGCCGAACCACAATATTCGTTTGAAGGTTGGATGTATGGTCATGCTATTCAGGAACATCGATCAAGCATCAAAGCTATGCAATGGAACGAGAATGATCGTCACAAATCTAGGAAAACATGTGGTTGAAGCAGGAATACTTACTGGAAAGAATGTTGGCATGAAGGTGTTTATGCCTAGAATAATTATGGGCCCATCAGATTTGTCAAAATTCCATGTCAAGTTCCAACGTAGGCAGTTCCCATTAGTCGTCTGCTTTGCTATGACCATAAATAAAAGCCAGGGGCAGTCGCTTTCGCACGTTGGACTCTACCTTCCTATGCATTTATTCAGCCATGTGTGAATGTGGTGCCCAAATTTTGTGTTGGATTCACGCGAGTTTGAAGACATCCGAGTTATTTGAAAAACGGAGTCGCCACGCCATTTTGATTACCTCAAAACTTTGAAAAAAAGGTTTTATGGGTTCGGAGGTTAAGTTACCCCTTGGGAAGAACGTTTGGCGTTCACCCAAGGTGCCTTGCCGGAGCAAGTCTCCCAAGATTTCAGTAATCGTGCTTGCTTGCGTGCTTTCTTGTGTGCATGTGTTTGAGAAAAAAAGGGGGGGAATGTCCCAAGTTGTCTTCCGGACGTACAAACCATTTGTTGGTTGTCGCTCGGGATTTCTTGGAATTTTATGTATTTGGGATTATGATCCCGTCCTCATCTTATGACTTGTGATCATCGCATTTTAACCTCGGGACCCTCGGGACTTGCGTGATCGAGAGAATGACTCTCTTTTGGTCAAAGATGAGGTTCTTTAGAAAAGGAGGGTCCTTAGCCCATCAATCCTACGCTTTAAGACGGTCGAGCTCGTATAGAGGCTTCATACTCTTTCTTAAGCGATAATCGGAGATATAGGGTTCAAGGTGTCCCTTTCTAAAGAAATATGGAACCTTTAATGGAAGGAACGATGTAAAGATAGGATCTTTTACACCGGCCCATTCCTAGGTTGGGGGATAGGGGAAATGCATGATGAAAAATGCCTCTTTAATGAAAAGATGACATTTTTGGGTTGCAAATGATGCACTTAGTTTAAAGAAATAATCTTTATTGCAAATGATGCATAAAGATTTGATTTTTATGCAAATGATGCATTGGAAAAGGTTTTTGAATGCAAAGGATGCATTTTTATTGAAAAGATTGGATTTTTATGTGTAAATGATGCATAAAAATGACATTTTTATTTGAGAATGGGGGTTCTAGGTGCAAAGGATGCACCTTTATGAAAAAGACTACATTTTTATGACAAATGAGGTCTTAATGCATGCAAAAGGGAAAGGGGGTGATAAAGATGTGATCTTTATGAATAAATGCCAAGTCCCAAGCAAGATATATGAATGCAATGAGCAAGTATATCAATTTAAAGCAAGGTTAGGGCGTGCGAGGTTACCAATTGCTTCCTTTGCTTCTTTGGTCGGAGCTAGGAGGAGAGGTTGGTCTTGGGTCTTCAAGGAGGAGGGAGGGAGCTTCTTGGCCTTCTTCTTCACCTTCTTGAGCCTTCACCAATATTCTTCACGTCTTGGGGGTGACTGATTGTGAGTGTATTGCTATGGATTGTGTGTTAATTGTTGTTTTGAAATGGGTAGAGGAGGGCTCTATTTATAGGCAGTCTGGATAAGGCTAATGAAGCCGTGCGGCTAGGGACAGAGAGCTAATGCAGCCGTGCGGCATTATCCATTGTGACTCAGCATTTCTAGAACCATGCAAGGTGGCAATTTCTAGAACCCTCTTCCTAATTAAGAAAAACGTGTTTTCTTAATTAGGAAGGCTCCCTTCAGCCCTTAATTTGATTTGGACTGTTCCAGAACATTTCCGGAACACTAGGAAGGTCCGGGGAATTACCGGGAAACTTACCGAAATTGCCGGGAAATTTAACCTAAGGCATGAGCCGATTTGGGTACTTACAAGCCCTCGGCAACGTCACTTGCAAGGCGAGCGGGTTGTCGATAGAAAAGGATCCGATCTCGGCGAATGCCGAGACGGATTGGGTGACCAAGGTGGTCGAGTGGCCGAACCTCCGGGAAGGCTACCTACGTATCCCTGAGGAATCAAGCCAGCCGTAGTTCGGAACTTTGGATCCGCTCGGGGGAGGAAGAAGAGAAACCGGTCTCTCTTTGGCCGGGGAAAAAGAAGAGAAAATGACCTAGGAGGTCAAGCAATTGATCCTACCGGGGATATGCTAGGAGTGACCAAGGTGGCCTGATATCCGAACTTCTATGAGGGGCTGCTTTATCACTGAGGGGTGACAAAGAAACAGGGTGACCAAAGTGGTCGAATGGCTGGACCTTTTATAAAAGGCTACCTACGTATCCCGGAGGAATCAAGCCTTGATCGTAGTTCAAGCATCACTAGATAGTTAGGAACGATGTCTAGGATCCTTGAAGGTTTTGACAATTAATGGAGGCTGTCACCTGATTGACAATTACTGGAGGATGTCACCTGATTGAAACTAGAGCTTACGTCACTATCTAGTGGATAGAGGTAGCTAGAGTTTGGTGAACTTGAGCATACGTCTCAATCTCTTTCGAATCAGAGATATGGGTTGCCAAAGCTAGAATGATTTAAGCATACGTCACTATTCGGGATAGAGGTAGCTTAAGTTGAGAGAAACTTGAGCGTACGTCACTATTCGGGATAGAGGTAGCTTAAGTTGAGAGAAACTTGAGCGTACGTCACTATTCGGGATAGAGGTAGCTTAAGTTGATAGAAACTTGAGCGTACGTCACTATTCGGGATAGAGGTAGCTTAAGTTGAGAGAAACTTGAGCGTACGTCACTATTCGGGATAGAGGTAGCTTAAGTTGAGAGAAACTTGAGCGTACGTCACTATTCGGGATAGAGGCAGCTTAAGTTGATAGAAACTTGAGCGTATGTCACTATTCGGGATAGAGGTAGGCTCAGTTTAGAGTTTTGACAATTCGAGGTTGTCACCTAGCGTTATCCCGTTATAACGGAATTAACTGAGGCGACCGGGAATAGAGCTTGATTGCTAAAGAGATAAGGGATATTTTCAAAAGATGTTATCTCGGTTAAAAGATAACGGAAATTTCATGCCCAAGTGGAAGGTCCAGGGCGTGATTGTAATTTTCTCGCTCGTAGCGAATGAGGCCGCCCGGCATGAGATGGAGAAAAAGGAGCCGTACGGCTAGAGACCTGTTTTTTCCATTATGTAAAATCAGATTTGAACGGGCCATCGGGCATTACATTGCCGCCCAAGAACGCAGGAGAGAGAAGAGAGGAAGAGAATTTCGAAATTCTTTCAATCCCCTTTGCTTCCCTTTGATTTGAGATGGATCCGGAGGGCAATCCCATACCGAGGCAAGCAAGAAGAAACATCCTCGCGGCCGCGAGAAGGAGGAGGAAGGAGCTCGTTTCGAACGGAAAGAAAGTATGACTTTCTTACGCTCCGTCTGAGCTTTACCCGGGAGAAGAGAGCATAAATCGACGAACCCGCGATCGGTTGGGGTAAGCATTCTTAATTTGCTCAATTCCGTCGATTTTGATTGAATTTTGAATGATTTAGGGCTTGACCCGAATTTTAGGAATTTTCTAGGATTTTTGAATGACTTTGAGACATTGATGAATAACCTATAAGGCTAAGAATATGCAATGTGCAATTTGTTTGACAAAAATAATGGGAATGACCCACTTTTTTCTCGCAAATAAAGTAAGAATGAAAAAATTGTCTAAAGTGAGACGGAGTTCTTGCATGTGCTAGAACTAGGTCAAAATTTTGAGAAAACATGATTTTGGAAGATGAAAAGGATTCATGCATGCCATTTTTGAAAGAATAATGCTTATGTGCAAAGAATTGTGAAAATTGTGATTTTGTGTTTTAGGAAAGCAATGGGACTTGACATGACGCGTTTCAAGTGATGAAAGACGCTTTTTTGATGCAAATAATGCTAGAAAAACTTTTGTGAATGCTTTTCTTTTGAAAACATGTGCGCTTTTGTGAATATATGCATGTTTTTTTTTTTTTTAAATGATGAAGGACTGACTCACTTCTTTGTTGTGCTTGTCTACAGGAGAACAAGTCTAGAGGACCATCTGAGATAGCAGTCAAGCTTTGGCAGAGGATGCCGGATTTTGAGAAGAATGGGGTGAACCCCAAGAATTTGGTGAGGGCTACCGGCCTGGATTCGTTCGTCGAGGCTATCGGCAGGGGTGTTCACATCACCTCTAAGAGCAAGGGCTTGATCCAGCCCTTTCGAGTTCCGTGGGATAGTACCCATAGCTTTCACCCGAGCCGGGAGAGCCGACAAGGACTCCTCGCCGACTTCACAGCCTATTATCGGCCTACAGCTCACCGGGAGGCCCGTGACTTGGAGAGACCACATTACGCCGAGGAATTCCTGTGCTTTGGTCGGGTTTGAGCCGATTCCCAAGGGGCCGGGATGGAGACGCGGAACGCCGAGGTGGCAGCTCGTACTTGCATGCAAAACTTTGCCGCTAATGATGTGATCGCCCTGCCACTCGGCTAGAGCATTCATATGGCCGATGCTATCACCACTATCTTTGCTAATTCTCGGGACGCCGGCCATGACTTGCCTCCTCGACTCTTTGGAGGATGTGGATGGGATAGGGACGGTCTCTGGGGCGAGGCCGGATTGGCGGAGTTGTACTTCTCGTTGGACATGTACAACGAACAAAGCCGCTTCCATGGATCGCTTCTCATTTGCCCTCGAGGTAGTCTCCTTTCTTTTCTTTTTCTTTTCCCCGTCTTGAGACTTTTATGAGAGAGAGAATGACCTTTGATGTTTTGAACATGCAGCCTGGTTCTCGCGAGGTGATCGGGTTCTTTCCCTTGGAACCAGCAGAGTGATGTCACCATCTTCCCCGCTATGGTTCGCCGGAGGGGAGATGCGAGGGATAAATTCACTGGGAAGACCCGGATCACTTTCGACTACAAATGGTGAGGCCACCATCAACAGTGGACGGGCATGACGGAGTGGACTTCTACCCTTGGGGCAGTATCCTGAGATCTTGGCCGGGAGATGCCATTGAGGCGACTAGGCAGAGGAGGTGGCTCACCTGGCCGACATGTGATGTCATTTACTGGGACCGCTTTCGAGGCAAAGATGGCCATGTCCCTCCATCGACGCCATTACTCCTCAGATCCTCCAAAGACGGATGCTACAGCCTGTGGATTGGCCAGAGGATGAGATAGCGAGGTACCAAAGTGTGCGTGGTCAGCAGAGGAGTACTTTGACATGGACACCCCCTACGCCGTGTTTGTGGAGCAACGCCCGAGGACGCCACGTAGCTAGTGAAGCCGGCGGTCACCAGTGGATATGGGGAGGATGAGCCCATCGACTCCGCCGATCCCTCCCCGCGCATCCGTCCTACGTGGTCCATGGAGTGCCGAGGAGGATGAGGATACCTGTCCCCGATGCTAGGGAGCCCCAAGACACCTTGCCGCCCGACGATAGACCGTAAGTATACTTTTAGGGTCCTTCCCTTTTCGCCTTTCGCATTTTTCTCGCTTTTTGCAATTTTCTCGAGATTTTCTCGAGATTTTTCTTTTTTTCTCAGTTCCACTCGCACTTACGATAGGCCGGTCGTGCGTAATAGGGGCCGGAAGGACATGTGCCTGCCTCTTCTCGAGGAAGCCGGCCCGCGCTTCGAAGGCGGCAATGATGCACAGGAGCCTCGGGCGCAAGAGACGGCACGTCTGGGGCACAGGCCTACCTCATCGGCCTCGGAGTACTCTTCCAAAGGCCATGCCTCGGGGCGGGGACCCAACGCCGACATTCGGAGCTCTGGCCGAGTACGGGCACGATAATGTCCATTTGTCTGACGTGAGCGACCAGGAGGACTTGATGAGGGAGGCTAGCATCTATGAGCTAAGTAGCGATGAGGAGGAAGAAGAATCGGAGGCCTAGGAGGTCTCAAGAATAGATTTGGAACAAAAACAAACAATTTTTATGCACAATTTGTTTATTTTTTGCTTTATTCTGGCGCCGATGGGGCGAAAACATTGTATTTACGTTTTATTTACTTTTCTAATTTATGCTTTTTCAATTTGCATATTATCTGAGCCTTGGGGCGATTTTTTGCTTGGAATCGGGGCTGAAACTGGGCCAAAATGATTTATAATGGTATATAAATGCTTGAATGGCTTCGGATATGTTTTTGTACAGTGTTTTGGTTGAAAAAGTGGGGTGAAAACTCCCTTGGGCAGCAATCTTTGGTTGCCGCAGAATTTTTTTCTCGCAGAGGGCTAATGTAGCCGTGCGGATAGGTCTCGAGGGCAAATGAAGCCGTGCGGCTCACGCTCTGTCTCGAACCGGTTATTTTCTCGAATAAAAGCAAGGCTTGGCCATTTCATTTCATTTTCAACTCTAGACTTGTCCCAATTGTTCCCGTGAGCACATTTTGGACCTAAAAGCACCATCTTTGATCATTTTGCGATGGAGAAGTCCGTCGATTGCAAAGGGGGAAGCGAGACCGTTTTCGTCCGATCTTCAATCTTGGGCGAGACATAACTTCCAAAATCACAAGGGGCCGCTTTGATTCTTCCTTCAAGATCAAGTCTTTATGGCATTTGAGGGATCTCCCGCCCGATTGGGACTCGTTGAGAGCCGCAAAGAAAGTTCTCGGGACGTCCGAGACATGTTTATCGCTTTTCTTACAACGAGATTGTCCCGACGCACGAAGACTTCCGAGCCTTGATTGGGGGTCCCGAGATTGAGGCTATATCTATTCCGCTGATCGGAGACGTGCCGGTGACGGTAAAGCTTGCATCTTTTCTCGCAGATTCCTTTCGGGAGAGGCCGAGAGGATGATGATAGCCCCTGATAGGATTGACCTTTCGATATCCCGTAGGTTTGGGTCTCCGCATATGGCCGCGACCACGGTGGCTATGGATGCTTTCATTCTTTGCGTATTCTCTCGCTTCCGTTCACCGCCGAGTCCGTGGGGATCTGGCCATAGTGGTCTCTTGGACATGGTCGAGACTCGCAAGGCCGGGAAGGATATTGTCCCGCCGGGTTTTGGGAGAGACATTTCATGGGATCGACAGATGGCTCTGGGAGACCATTTCATGAGATCCGGAGTCCCGCTATGTTGACTTTATGGCCGCAGAGAGGCTCTGGCTTTGCCTGGGCTTTGCCGACTGCCCTCGGGTGATTTCTGAGAGGTGCACCGAGGCAACAGACCAGTGGTAACCGGGAGCCGATGATGGCTAGGCTATCCACTTCGGACATCCGTTGGTGGATACCTCATCGGAGGTTGCGCATCAGAGGATATTTCAGAGTCCTATGTTGTGAGGGTTCCGTGATTCCGCCGGTCATCCTTCTACATACCCCGCTTAGTATCCAGCAGCTTGGGGCTTTACAGAGCCATTGAGTGATTGGGAGGACATCCGACCATGGAGGTGGTGTCATTGGACATGAGGGATCCAAATGCCTTCTCTTTCTTCTCGAGGGCTTGGACATATGCCGCTTTCCCACCTGTGGCTATCTTCAGGAGCAGAAGAGCACCATCTTGACCACCGTCTACTGACCGGTACGAGAGGGAGACGGGAGCGACTCAGTCATCTTGGAGGAGAGACGTCGAGCTTTACTGGGAGCCGACCGCGACTCGAGTAGGACTTCGAGGGAGACCGAGGCTAAGGCGAGTCGCCATAACCAACAGTGACTTGGTCGTGATACGGAGGCTCTGCACAAGAGGTTGTCCGAGGTCGCTCCTTCGACCGAGGCTCGCAGGGAGGAGGTGCGGACTCGTGCTCTGACAGAGAGAGCACTTATTGACACGGGGTTGGTGGAGGCTCCAAAGGAGGATACCAGAGGTCGGAATGAGGGATACCGACATCATAGACAAAAAGAGGAAGAAGACTCGACTGGGCCGAGGAAAAGGGAAGAAGACCAAAGAAGACTCAAATAATGACGACCGACAAGTCTTTTCTCAAGATTCCCTTATTGCCATTTTGCAAACACATTAGTTTATTTAGGCATTTTATTGTATTTTAGATCTTTGTAGCAGGTTTAGCAGAGTCAAGAGGTAGACCGTGCTTGAACTCATCAAGAAGTTTTTAACTTGTAATGAACAAGAAATATTATCTTAGAAATTAGTCAAGACACATTTCATGGAAATTCAAATGTCTTTTTTTTTTTATTGATCAGGACACATTTCATGGAAACTTAATCGTCCTTTTTATTGTTTAGACCGAACCATATATGGCCGCCTACGTTCCCTTTTACAAGAAAGACTAAGGGGCTCAGTCTTCGTAGTTCATTCCGTGAACTAAAATTTTCATGTGCAACCCCGTTTTTTGCCTAGACCGCCCTTTTGGGGTTTTCACTTAGCCGGGCATTACTCTTTTTGCACTAAGATTTTTTTTTTTTTTTTTTATATGTGCAACCCCGTCTTTTGCCTAGACCGCCCTTTTTGGGGTTTTCACTTAGCCGGGTATTACTCTTTTTGCACTTTTTTTTTTTTTTTTTTTTTTTTTTTTTTTTTTTTTTAGATATAGTATCTTTTGAGCTTATCACCGCTGACCGGGTGGACAAAGGGATTGCCATCCAAGTCCGCAAGCTTCATGGCTCCTCCCGATAGTATCTTCTCGCACCACATAAGGGCCGATCCAAACGGGTTCCCATTTTCCTGTGGGGTTGTCTCCGGTAGGGGGCTTTACTTTCAAAGACTAAGTCACCCTCTTTGATGTCTCCGGCCTTGACTTTTTATCAAACGCCCGCCATTCGCCTCCGGTAGGCTCGGGTGTGTTCCATGGCTTTGAGCCTTCTCTCATCGAGCGTGGCTAATTCATCATGCCGGCCGCGCAAGCCATTCTACTTCGTTGACACCGTTTTCCAGAGGACCCTTAATGACGGGATTTCCAACTCCACCGGTAACACCGCTTCCATCCCGTAAGTTAGGCAAAAGGAGTTTCTCCCGTGGCCGTTTCCGACAGACGTTCAGAGCCCCAGAGTGCTAGGTGCAGCTTTTCGGGCCAATCACGACCACGGTGGCCATCTTCCTGATGATCCGCTCGAGTGTCTTATTAGCAGCCTTCCACAGTACTCCATTGGTCCGAGGTCTCGTACGGGGACGACTTGTGGCGAGTAACTCGAATTCTCGACAGCTAGCCTATCGCAGCCTTCCTTCGAAGTGTGACCCATTATCGAAATGATCTCGCTGGGCACCCCATATCTCGCACATTATGTTTTCTTTGATGAACCGGGCCACTTTTCTCGAAGTGAGGACCTTGTAGGACTTGGCCTCTACCCACTTGGTGAAGTAGTCGATGGCTACCAACACGAACTCGTGCCCATTGCTTCCTGGGGCTATTTTCCCTATCACGTCAATGCCCCAAGTTGCAAACGGCCAAGGAGTCGTCATGCAAGAGGTCATGAGGTGGGAGATGGTTGAGGTTGGCAAACCGCCGGCACTTGTCGCAGTTCGGACGTGCCGAACGCAACCGTCTCCATGGAGATCCAAGAGTAACCCATTCTCGAGGATCACTTGCATCGTGGCTCGCATTCATGTGAGGACCGCAAGGACCATTGTGGACTTCGGCCATCAACTCTCTCGGCTCTTTCTTGAGTGACACATAAGAGGAGTGGTCCTTGATAGCGTTTCTTGTACATGTGCTGCCTCCTAGGATGACATAATGGGAGGCCAACCTTTTCGTGGCTCGCAAGCTTTTGGCTCGACACCTTCTTTGGTCTACCTTCTTCGTCTCTCGAAAGCCGACTCTCCGTCTTTGAGGAATTGGTAACTGATTGTACCAAGGTTCCTTTATGGGCTCGGGTCCTGTGTCCACTTCACAATGTATAGGTCAGCTTCTCTTCTACCCACTCAAGGGCTTTATGGCTTTTCCTGTGGGATCTCTACCAATGAGGCTAGAGTAGCTGTGGCATCTCGCGAACCGTTCTTTTTTCCCTCGGCAAGTAGTGGAAAGTCACTTCTCCGAACCGTCCAAATAACTCCTCCATACGGGCATGATACCGTTGCAGACAGGGTCCACGCCTTCCACTTGTTGGAGACTTGGTTGATGATCGTGGCCGAGTCTCCGTAAACTTCGAGCTCCTTGACATTTCTTTTCTAAGGCAGCCTCCAAACCAAAGAATGCAAAGCTTCATACTTGCGACATTGTTCGTGGCAGAAAGTTCAACTTGAGGGCTATGGGGGTATGCTCATCTTTCGGATCGACCAATAGCATTCCTACACCATTTCCTCTTTGTTAGCGGCTCCGTCAAAGAACAATTGCCATCTATTCTCGTGCTCAACCGCAAAGATCCCTTCATCTCGGGAATTGGGGTTCGTGCCCTCTCGTCTTCATTACCGGGGAAATTCGCCAGTGATCTCGACAATGCTTGACCTCGATGGCCTTTTCTGGTCACATAGTTGATGTCGTATTCTGCCAAGAAGAAGGACCACTTCGCTAAACGCATCGAGAGGGAAGGCTTGTCAAAGATGTACTTGATGGGGTCCATTTTCGAGACCAAATTCACAGGTGGGCTTCGCATATAATGCTTCAATTTGCCGACTACCTGCACTGGGCCCCGCATGTGTCTTTTCACATGCCGAGTAATTGAGCTCACTCCCGTAGCTTCCTACCGACAAAGTAAATGGCGTTTCTACCCGAGAGTCTTTCTTTTCCCGAGCAAGCATAGCCCCAACCGCCGTGTTCATGATAAAGGAGATAGAGCGTAAGAGGCTTCGTCTATGTGGGGGCATAGTACCGGGGATGTACTAAGTATGCCTTGATCTCGGTCAAAGGCATCTTGGCATTCTTCGGTCCATTCTCGTGTCCACATTCTTCTTCATGAGCTTGAAGACGGGCTCGCACATAGTGGTCAACCGATTGACGAAACGGCCGATGTACCGCAATTTACCCATGAAGCTCTTGACTTCGTCTGGTTTGAGGTGGCCTCATATCCATGATGGCTTTGATCTTTCGGGGTCAACTTCTATACCTCGCTCCGTGACCATATACCCAAGCACTTTTCCCTTGTCACTCCGAAGGTGCATTTGGCAGGTTTAGTCTCATGGAATGCCGTCTCAACCTCTCAAAGAATTTTCGTAGGTCAACAAAGTGTCGCCCACCCTCTCCTTTGGAGTGGATTATCATATCATCTACGTAGACCTCAATCTCCTTGTGGATCATGTCATGAAAAAGCGCGGTCGCCGCCCTTTCGTAAGTAGCCCCGGCATTCTTGAGCTCCGAATGGCATTACCGTATAACAAAGAGGTTCCCCATGGTGTGGTGAAGGCCGTCTTTTCTTGGTCTTCCTCGGCCATCTTGATCCGGGTCAGAGCCTCGCAAAACCATCAACGAAGGATTTGACTTCGTAGTTGGCAAAGTGGAGTCCACCAGATGTCTATGTTTGCGTAGGGTAGTCGTCTTTGGGCCGGCCTTGTTCGTATCTCGGAAATCCACACAAAGAAATAAGACCTTCCCATCGCCTTGGTTACGGCCACGATGTTGGACAACCATGTCGGGTATTCAATGACTCGATGAACCCTACCCGCAAGAGCTTCTCAATTTCTTCTTTGACCTGTAGAGACCATTCCGGCTAATCTTTCGCTCGCTTTACCGGCTTAGCATCCGGTGCTAGAGGGATTCTCGTGTTCTACTATCGAACCGTCTAGCCCCGGCATATCCTTGTATGACCATGCAAACACGTCGACGTATTCTCCGAGCAAATTTCGATCAATCTGTCCCTTTCAACCCCGGAAGAAGCTTCCAATCCGTGTCTCTTTAGGTTCCTCAATAGTACCCAAGTTCACACTTATCAAAACCTCCTCGGCACTTGGGCCCGGTTTTCCTCTTTTCCGAAACCTCGCTTAAAGATTTCTTTAATGTATTGTTCGTTTAGTGTGTTTGCATCTTGTTCAAATGATTCATTATTAACTCGTTGTTAAGTTTTGAGTTAATTTATCATTTGTTAAGTTGGCAATAAGAGGATAATCGTAAAGATTTGTCATTTCATTCAAGATAAGGGGAAAGATGACATCGATTACATTTTCATAATCCTCGTGCGTGAGGCGTGAGGCCTTCTGATGACTCTCGAGGACCGGAATTCAAAGATTCCCGACTCGACCGAATAGACGCTACCGACTCGGACCCTACGCTACTTATTGACTCGAGGGGGACTTGACAAGGGTTGGACCGGATCTCACTCCTTCTTGCCGTTGCCCCGGGAGTAGCAGCCTGCTGCCGTTGTTCGTAAAGTTGGAGACTTCGAACCGATCAAAAACTTGCCGGAAATCATTGACAGCCGGTACCGTGGAAAGATGGTGAGGGGAACTAAAGTGACTTGTTGCAATCTTTCGCCTAGCTCTTCCGTAGCGACCGGACTCATTGACCAAGTGTCCGGCTCATTTTGTCGACGCACCGCCGATAGGCCATCTTTTCCTTGCCAATCTTTGATACCACCACCTTGTCAAGATAGCCAATAGGAGGGTTGGCTTGAATGATGCCGATGAAGTCTTCTTCGGGAGAGACTTTGATCCTTCTCTCGATTAGCCAAATACTCTATAGGCTTTCGTATTCGTCTTCTAGATCTCGCTAGCTTTTTGTTGAATCTTACAATGGCAACAAACTCGTAATTTTCTACTTCAAGAGGATCACCGATCATGTGGATATCAGCCGGACTGTGCTTGGGGTGACGGGTTCCTTGACAGTTCCTTGGCATAACCGACATAGTAGTCGAACTTGCCCGAAGGCTCTCCCAAAGTTCCTACGCTCTTGTCCCCAAACTCTTCGTATCTTTCCTTAAGCTTCGCCGTGTGGACTTTCTCTTCTTCTTCTTCCTCAAGGAGCGTCCTCATTGATCCATTCTTGATACTCATACTCTAAGCAAGCCTTCACAATCACATACATCATACCGTATGTGAGGCTTGGGTTGAACCGGGATAGCCCCTCCAACCGCTTGGTCATTACCGTTGTGGATTACCATGTTGGCCATTTTGACACCGAAAAGCCGACAAAACCGAGGATTCTCGCGAACCGTCTCGAGGATTCTCGCGCTAACAAGTCGCCGACCCTGTTCTCACCCACTTCTTTCTCGCCGCGGGAAAGGGATAGGAAAGGTTTAGACTCGGGGTAGGTGTTTAGTCGAAGGCTCAAGCAATATGCAAATTAGAATCTTCAAGTTTACTTAAAATGTTGTCTTTTATTAATATCTATTTGGTTGGAAAAGGGATTCCGCCCTTCTTTTTTCACAACTACTCTAGATCCCGGATCGCCGGGTTCCGTCACTACGTCTATAAGCCCCTCGTATTCCACCTCGTATTTCGACCTCCCAGGTGGACACTCGGCGAGGGTCCTATAGTGGCACGCGGATCCCACCGACCGAGAGTAAAGAACGCTCCTATCGGGTCTAGCGGGTCATAGGACCTTTCAACGCACGAGCGATGCGGATTATAGTCAAGGCAATACCGGAAAGTCTCGTCTCTCTCGCCTCGACGGATCTTTGCGTAGTTTCGCTGAGCGAATGACGGCTTCGACTTTCGGTAATGTCCGAGAGAATAATAGGCATGGGTCGGGCGGCAAAAAGCCGGATGACACAAAGGTCACATTGAACTTCGTTGCATACGCAAAGGCGTGAGTCGGAATCGAAGTCAATGCCGGCCAAGATCTTGCCAATTTTTCCTTGTCGGAATTTTGCAGTAGCTTCGCTGAGCGAAAGATCTTTTGATTTTTGGCAAAGACTCGGTCTTAACTTTTACGCATTCCGTGCGGGTCAAGGTCAATAGTCAATGCCTGAGTCAAGATCCCACCGATTTTTCCTTGTCGGAATTTCGCAGATTTCGCTTGAGCGAAAATCTTGGCTTCCGTTATGAGCTAAGGCTTGACCTTTACGTGGGTATGCAATCGGGCTATATGACACGGACTAGACCAAAAACCAACCAAAAGTCACGGTTTTTTGAAACGTGTGACACCTGACCGTGCATTGGTCGACACCGGCCGCCATGGGAGGTTGGGATGATTCCGTGCGCGCCCGGGAGCATCGTAAGGCCGTCCGTGATCGCACTGAACCACCCTGGTTTGAAGGACGTGCGTGCAAAAGTGTACAGATATATCAAAGTGCGCGTAGTGTGCGGTCTCCTAAAAATGTTCCTTTTGAGTTAAAACAGAGATTTTCATAAATGTGTTTTAAAGGAATGATTTTCTGGACGGGGAAAATGCAACACATAAGCACGTAAATTTTCTCGGGAGCCCTCCACCATGGAGCCGAGTAGCCCCAAGCCGCTAGGACTCGCCAGATTAACCATGATTTTTCCCGGTGGAATTGCCACCGAGGTCGCCCTGGCCGAATCCAATGAGGATTGAGCCGTACGACCGCATGGATCAATTTTCCAGGTTCCACTCCTTTTGCTATTTTTCGGGTTGTTTCCCGTTCAAAGTATGCACAAATTCCAAGATGCAAATGATGCAATGCATGGTAAAGAAAGCAAGCATGATTAATGAAATCGGCGATGGAGTCTAACCCGCTCAAAGGGAAAAGCTTTCTTTGATTTTTTTCAAAATTTTTTCGAAAAAGGATACCGGTACGCTGGATTGTTAAACCACCGGTTATCCCAACTCCCACGTCGTGGAGTGTACAGAAGGGTAAGTGGTTTCCACCTATATACCGAGTATCGATTTTTGTTTTGAAAATAAAAGCTTTTCTCCTTTGGGATGTCCCCAAATGGAGTCGCCAAACCGTGGAATGTGGTGCCCAAATTTTGTGTTGGATTCACGCGAGTTTGAAGACATCCGAGTTATTTGAAAAACGGAGTCGCCACGCCATTTTGATTACCTCAAAACTTTGAAAAAAAGGTTTTATGGGTTCGGAGGTTAAGTTACCCTCGGGAAGAACGTTTCATGCTCACCCAAGGTGCTTTGCCGAGCAAGTCTCCCAAGATTTCAAAGAATCGTGCTTGCTTGCGTGCTTTCTTGTGTGCATGTGTTTGAGAAAAAAGGGGGGAATGTCCCAGTTGTCTTCCTGACGTACAAACCATTTGTTGGTTGTCGCCGGGATTTCTTGGAATTTTATGTATTTGGGATTATGATCCCGTCCTCATCTTATGACTTGTGATCATCGCATTTTAACCTCGGGACCCTCGGGACTTGCGTGATCGAGAGAATGACTCTCTTTGGTCAAAGATGAGGTTCTTTAGAAAAGGAGGGTCCTTAGCCCATCAATCCTACGCTTTAAGACTACGAGCTCGTATAGAGGCTTCATACTCTTTCTTAAGCGATAATCGGAGATATAGGGTTCAAGGTGTCCCTTTCTAAAGAAATATGGAACCTTTAATGGAAGGAACGATGTAAAGATAGGATCTTTTACACCGGCCCATTCCTAGGTTGGGGGATAGGGGAAATGCATGATGAAAAATGCCTCTTTAATGAAAAGATGACATTTTTGGGTTGCAAATGATGCACTTAGTTTAAAGAAATAATCTTTATTGCAAATGATGCATAAAGATTTGATTTTTATGCAAATGATGCATTGGAAAAGGTTTTTGAATGCAAAGGATGCATTTTTATTGAAAAGATTGGATTTTTATGTGTAAATGATGCATAAAAATGACATTTTTATTTGAGAATGGGGGTTCTAGGTGCAAAGGATGCACCTTTATGAAAAAGACTACATTTTTATGACAAATGAGGTCTTAATGCATGCAAAAGGGAAAGGGGGTGATAAAGATGTGATCTTTATGAATAAATGCCAAGTCCCAAGCAAGATATATGAATGCAATGAGCAAGTATATCAATTTAAAGCAAGGTTAGGGCGTGCGAGGTTACCAATTGCTTCCTTTGCTTCTTTGGTCGGAGCTAGGAGGAGAGGTTGGTCTTGGGTCTTCAAGGAGGAGGGAGGGAGCTTCTTGGCCTTCTTCTTCACCTTCTTGAGCCTTCACCAATATTCTTCACGTCTTGGGGGTGACTGATTGTGAGTGTATTGCTATGGATTGTGTGTTAATTGTTGTTTTGAAATGGTTAGAGGAGGGCTCTATTTATAGGCAGTCTGGATAAGGCTAATGAAGCCGTGCGGCTAGGGACAGAGAGCTAATGCAAACGTGCGGCATTATCCATCAGGACTCAAGATTTCTAGAACCATGCAAGGTGGCAATTTCTAGAACCCTCTTCCTAATTAAGAAAAATGTGTTTTCTTAATTAGGAAGGCTCCCTTCAGCCCTTAATTTGATTTGGACTGCTCTTAACATTTCCTAACACTAGGAAGGTCCGGGGAATTACCGGGAAACTTACCGAAATTGCCGGGAAATTTAACCGGAAGGCATGAGCCAGATTTGGGTACTTACACCATGGTCAATTGTATGTGGCAATCTCCAGAGTTACTAGCAAGAAGGGGCTCAAAGTTTTGATTTGTGAAAAGGATGGGCAAACACACGATACGACGACCAATGTGGTCTATAAAGAAGTTTTCCACAAATTGTGAGGTAATTTGTACTTCCTTATGATATCTATATTATCATTTACACAAGTCAGGTATGTGAGGATCAATCCGTGTCAAGTATAATAATTTATATTGAGCCAATGTTTTTCTTTCACGTAACTATCATGTAAACATATTTGACCAATAGTTACCGATAGAAAATGTATAATGTTTGATTTTGTTACAAGGTTCATTTTTGACTTTAAAGGACATTTTGAATATTTTTACTTTTAAGCTATTTTAGTAATAATATACATAAGTCCTCTTAATATTACCTTATAATATGAAGTATCTTAAAGATGATTTTAGTAACTTTTTTAAAATGTACACTCATTTTCAGACTTTTTTTTTTTGGGGAAATGGACACTCATTTAGGTTTGGAGCAATGCATATTTTAACCGGAGATTTTGTTCCCTCTGCACAATACAGTTGGATATCTTAATTCTATTTACGCCTAGATCTACAATATCAACTACTAAAGTGATCAATGTACACCTTGCATAATATAAGTGATGACTATTTGGAACATCTGAATCACTACATTATCACTATTGTCTTACCTTTGTTACTCTTATTTTTTTGTTTGATCTATGCTGACATTTTATGTATTATGATGATAAAAATGAAAAAAAAAAATTGA
Source organism: Adenophora triphylla var. japonica (assembly GCA_022495995.1). Taxonomy (NCBI): domain Eukaryota; kingdom Viridiplantae; phylum Streptophyta; class Magnoliopsida; order Asterales; family Campanulaceae; genus Adenophora; species Adenophora triphylla. The sequence goes on from JAFEMH010004626.1 coordinate 64,766, forward strand.
TGGTAAAATTGAAGCACACCACAAAATACGATAGACTAAAACAGAGTTTTCCATTACAAAATTATGTCCTTTGACTTTTAATCATTAAAAACTTGTCTTGACAATCAACTGTCATCTCATTACCGGTCAAGGCTTCCATTTTTTCCAAAATATAACTCTCCTAAAATAAATTCTTGGAGATCTAGTCTAGAATATTAGTACTACAATTTATCCACTTTTCAAGAGCAACGGACTTTAGACTATGTCCATCAGCAATTCATCCAACCCAACCCAATAATTAAATATTATTTCTCTCTCCTCCATTTACTCTATTTATATTTACAATCAACCTCTTTTTTTTTTTATCATCCATCAGCAACCCAATTCAATCCAACCCAACCCAACTAATTAACATTATCTCTTTAAACTATCTTTTATTTAATTTATTACATATTATCAATACTCAATTTATATTATTTTTCTAATCTTATAATAAATTAATAAAAATAAATTTAACTACTAAATTTATAATAATTGCAAAAAATAAACTTAATAAAAATATCAAACAAAATTAAAAGTAAAACTTAATACTATAATACATGACGAAAATAAAATTACAATACATGAAATGAAATGAAATGAAATGACATGACATGACATGACATGAAAATTACATATTTAATTATCATCACCGAATTTTTGCCAAATGTGCTTAATCAAATCATCTCTAAGCGCAATATAATTTTCTCTATTACGAAGTTGTTCCCTATTTGTCATATATGTGGCCAAGCTAGCAACTCGTTGAGTAGAGTATTGAAAATGTTGGTCGTTATCGTCTTCCACTTCTTCCACATCTTCCACCTCTTCTACCAATCTATTTCTTTTATTTTTCTTACGACGATTAGTAGGTTTATCATTTAGAAATTCTGTTGGATCATAATAGTGTCGGTATGTGTCTCGTTCATCCTCTACAATCATATTGTGCATGATGATACAAGCCATCATAATTCTACCAATAATATGGCGATCCCAGATAAGACATGGACGTTTGATAAATGCAAAACGTGATTAAAGGACCCCAAAGGCTCGCTCAACATCTTTTCTAGCAGCCTCTTGACGTTAAGCAAACGTCTTGTGTTTTTGAATCATAGGAGAAGCAATTGACTTCACAAATGCAGCCCAACTTGGGTAGATGCCATCTGTGAGATAATATCCCATATTACATTCGTGCCCATTCACAACATAACTAACTTCCGGTGCTCGACCATCCAAAATATCGTTGAAAATAGGAGATCTGTGAAGTATATTTATATCGTTGCAAGAACCTGGTGTTCCAAAGAAAGCATGCCATATCCATAATTCATATGATGCAACAGCTTCCAAAACAAGAGTTGGTTTCCCACTTCGTCCTGCAAATTTTCTGGCCCAAGCTTTAGAATAATTTTTTCATTCCCAATGCATTCAATCAATACTGCCCATCATGCCCGGAAATTCACGTTGCTCCCCGACATAAAGTAGTCTTCTTAAATCTTCTTCATTGGGACTTCTAAGATACTGACTACCAAAATTTAAAATTACACCTTCTACAAATCTCATAAGAGACTCTCTTGTCACAGTTTTACTCATTCGCATGTACTCGTCAAACGCATCAGCTGATGTCCCATAAGCCAAAACTCTCATAGCTGCAGTACATTTCTGCAATGATGAAAGGCTTTGTCTACCTGTAGCATTTCGTCTTTGTTGAAAATATTCATCATTAGTAGTGATTTCATTCACTATACGAAAAAAAACATGTTTGCGCATACAAAATCTACGTCGAAATATATTTTGAGGGCACTACTAGAAACTGACAATTTACCGACGAAAATATCCATCGATAATTGTCAATTTCCGTCGGTAAATAATCATTACCGACGGATTTCATCCGTCAGATTCCGTCGGTAAAAAGTGGTTGGTAATACCGGCGGACCAATTCCGACGGTAATTCCGGTGGGTCGTCCGTCGGTAAACCAAAATAATCCGTTGGAAATCGTCTGTCGGCAAAGTACGTCGGCCGATAGCCGAAGCGATGCCGGAGAGTTACCGACGGATATGTCCGTCGGAAATCAAAAGATTTACCGGCGGATCGTCCGTCTGAAATCATATAGAATTACCGTACGTTGGACTATTTTTCCAACAGTCCAACGTAACGTACCCGGGTACGTTGGACTGTTGGAAAAATAGTCGTTGAACAAACGATGTTCACCTTTCTCCCGTTGCCTTTCAATAACTCGTCTTCTAGCTTTATGAGTGGAATGTGTAGATTGTGAGAATAAATTATGATTACTAATCATCACATCTTCGATAATGTGATCAATTTGTTTATTTTGTTCAATAACTCTTATTTCCCATTCATCAAATTCTATGAAATTGGAAGAATCGAAATGAGAACTTGAATTTTGGGATGAGCTTTCATTAGAAGACATTTTTGAACTTGTGTTCATCAATGGATGAATCCAATGAGTATTTAAAGCATGGATGGGAATTGATAATGCAGTAGGGGATGAAAATTATTAAAGCATGGATGGGACAATTCTATAGCTACAATCCAAAAAACTTTATGTCATTTACATCTATCTGTGTAAATTAGTAAAGTGAACATGGGAATTGAAAGCATGGATGGGAATTGATAATGCAGCAGGGGATGAAAATTATTAAAGCATGGATGGGACAATTCTATAGCTACAATCCATAAAACTTTATGTCATTTACATCTATCTGTGTAAATTAGTAAAGTGAACATGTGAATTGAAAGCATGGATGGGAATTGATAATGCAGTAGGGGATGAAAATTATTAAAGCATGGATGGGACAATTATATAGCTACAATCCAAAAAACTTTTGTCATTTACATCTATCTGTGTAAATTAGTAAAGTGAACATGTGAATTGAAAGCATGGATGAGAATTGATAATGCAGTAGGGGATGAAACTTATTAAAGCATGGATGGGACAATTCTATAGCTACAATCCAAAAAACTTTATGTCATTTACATTTCAAAACCTATCTAGCCATTGTGAACTGGATAGTTGAAGTATATTTTTGTAAATGTCAAATAAGCTAAAATAAATTAAAGTAACATAAACTTAAATTACATTGATAAAAATAACACAAACTTATATTACATAAAGTGAAAACACAATACATAAACTTAAATTACATGAAAAAAAAGGTAATAAAATACATAAACTTAAATTACATAAAAATAAACTAATCATTTCCCAAATACTTTCTCCACGAGAAGACGTTTCATTTCTTCATCTTGTGGCGATAGGTTGTCTTTCGCCAATAAGGTATTCAACAGAATAACATTTATTTTCATAATTTTCCTTTCATCCTTTCGACATTCCATTTCAATTTTATTTTCTTCCTTTTTACGTTCCAGTTCAATCCTTTCATTTCCCAATTTGTTCATCAACTCAACTTCATTGTTTCTTGTGAGCCTCAATGCATAAATTTCTGCTGTAAAATCATCAGAGATATGAGATGATTCTGATATCTTACCTTTTCCTTTCCTTTTAGCTGCATCTCTACCTTCAGGACGAAGAATTGACGAATTTTCACCAATTGGAGTTTCTGGGTTTGAAGGGGTTGAATGCTCTACACCTTCGTCAGTGCTTAATCTTTTTGAGCTGTCACGACTTTCTTCAGTACTCTCTTCATATTCAGAACGGACTTGTGTTGCATTGCGATTCAAATGTAACTCCTACTTGGGATGTTTACTCATAACTTCTTCAAACATATGCAAATTAGTGAACTTGCTACCACCGGCCTCATAAATTGTGTCAGCTTCTATATCTTTCTTGCTCATTCCACTTCTTCTCCGACCATATGCTTCTCTATATGTAGCAATCCATTTGTTCACATTATCGTTAAGTCGTTTGTAACGGCTCCTACACATTTATGTATTTCTTTTGCGTATTTCCTCTGAATTCTCCATGCGAGCTTGATCAAATAATTTCGCTACTTTTGACTATACCACAGTACCCTTCTGATTATTTTCACGTACACTATCTTCACTTACAAAAATATAACTCGACATTAGAGCTACATCTTCTTTCACAAGCCAAGTCGCACATTTAGGCTCTTTTTGAGTATTTGTTCGTGTTTGTTCAAAATCTTGAAATAAATTTCGAGAAATATTCTGGGAGCTTTGGATATTTTCAGATGTAGGAATGAAATTATGTTTCGAAGAAATTTGAGAATTTGAATCATTTTCGAAATTTGAAATATTATGAGGGTTCGCAGAATCCTGAGAGATATAATAAAATTGAGAGTTTGAATAATTTTGAGGATTGACAAATTCCTCAGAATTATTAAAAAAAGGAAAATTTGGTTCCATGAGGAAATGATATTTTTTTTTTGGAATTTAGGATAAAAAAGTTGGACAAAAGGATGCTTTTTTAGAGTGAGAAAGGGAGTATTTGAGTTGTGTCTCAAAAAAATACCAAACTGGTCTCTATTTATAGAGAATGAAAAAACAAAATTTAGGTTAATTTTTTATTTTTTTTAATATAATATAAATATATTTATAGCCATTTTAGAATTATATTTAAAAAGATAATTTAAAAATTGAGAGAACCAATTAAAAAGTGCCACTTGGCAAAGGCGTTGAAAATTTGTGTTCATGACCCAAATTGGTCGACCGAACAAATCTTACCATGGTTGGTTGGTTGCTTTTCTTTTTCTTTTTTTCTTTTCTCTTTTTTTTTGTCTTTTTCCCCCAACCCAACCCATGTTCGCTGATGATCTTAGTCTTAAAAGCAGGCGAACTTGTGAGCCACTTGATCTGAACAATTGAGATCCAAATTTCGTATTAGATTTGTTGAAACAAGGAAGATCTTTCTCATTGGTCGGCGATGATGAAGGTGGGTGAACTGACAATTGGAGTAGGATTTGGTTTGATTTAGAGTTAATTGAGAGAAATTAGTGTTTACAATATTATGAATTTTTGTTTTGACGAGAAGTGGTGATGGGTAGGGATGGAGGAAATACATCGGAAGGGGAGGGTTGTTGGAGGAGGATGGTAGGGTAACCAGAGGGGTAGAGCGAGATGGAATGACGGTCAAGAGGGAGGGAAGGTTAAGAATGAGGCGCATGGGGAAGGGTGTGTGTATTTAGTATGGATGTTTTTCGAACCGAGCCTACTCGAGCTCGACTCGAAAAAAATCGAATTGAGTGAGCTCGAGTTATGGCTCGAGTTTGAGCTCGAACATGATTTTAAAATCATTAATTTTCGAGTTGACCGGGCTCAACTCATGTGTTCGATTAGAATCAACTCGAGATCGACTCGTTTTAAGCTTGAATCGAAAAACTTGCTAAAAAACTCGAATTTTAATTTGCTCATGATCAACTTTTTCGATATTGACTCGATAAGCTAGTTAAAACTCGAAATTTTCATTGTGGAGGATCAACTCGAACTTGAATTATACTCGATAAACTCGTTAAGAACACGATTTTCAAGAAAAATGACGAAAGCTTGAGTTAGAGAACAACTCGAGCAACAGGCGATCAACTCGAATCGACTCGAGTTTGGATCACTGATTTAGCACGAACTCGAAAAAAGCTCAAAATCAATATATTTTAAACGAGCTCGAACTCGAACATGAAAAACTCGATTGATCTCGACTCGTTTACAGCCTTAGTGTTTAGTTATTAAGTGGAAATAGGATTTTTGGGTTTACACTATATTATCAAAAGAATATTGGGCTTAGGGGAATAAACATTCCTTTAAGTGGCCCTAATAGAAAAAAATGGAATTATCTGTCCCCATAAAGAGTTAGGCCAGAATTGAGGGTTGTATGAGATATTTTTTACTTCTCCCAAAATATTTGTAGGTGTATGAGAGATTTTTTGTTCCAAGATATTTGTAGTTTTGCAATTTTGTATTAAATTTTGACACATTTTATCGAAAAACTATTTATATTTATGATTAAATAGTTATCATTAAAAATATTTAATTATATAGATTATTGAAATATTTGTAATTTAGTTATTTGATATGCATGATTGATTTCTTAATTTAATATTTTTATAAGGAGTTTGTCTTACAAAAAATGCATTTTTTTCTAAACTTAGGAAAAATGTGTTTTATAATGGCACTTCATAAAATTAACACTGATATTTTTTTACACTGACACTCTTTTACACTAACACGCTGGCACTTTTATACACTGACACTTAATATACATGCACTGACACTTTTTACACTGGCATTTTGTACACTAACACTGACACTTTGTTACACTAACACTGACACTTTTTACACTGACACTTTTTTACACTGCACTTTATTACACTAACGCTGACACTTTGTTAAACTAGCACTGACACTTTTTTACACTGACACTTTGTTACACATGCATCGCACTTTGTTACACTGGTACTTTGTTAAACTGACACTGATATTTTTTTACACTGGCACTTTGTTACACATGCACTGACACTTTGTTACACTAACACTTTGTTAAATAGGCACTGACACTTTGTTAAACTGACACTGACACTAACGAAAAAAATGAAATACTATGTTTTTTTAAGTTTAAGAAAAAAGGCATTTTTTTTTTAAGATTTTGGCTTTAATAAGTGTGAAAATTACTAAAATTTTCAAGTATTTTGACGGAGGGAGTACATTATTTAGCCGCATTACCGATTCACAGTTATTACACTCCCACACCGCCTCCGTTGCTTCTTCAATTCAACTCAACTCAACTCAACTTCCCTCTTAATTCCACTGTCTGCTTCAATTTCAATGTCAATTTTCCGTCAAAGTTGCGTTTTCATGAACTATTTATTCATCATTATGATCCACAAACCCTAGAAAAATTCCCCTAAAATGGTGTTCAAAGGCAGATTCTTCTCTTCGAAGAAGTCGTCGGATACTTCCAGTCCTGATGGATCCAATTCCAACAGTAGTCCTCGATCATTCGGCTCTAATTCCAGTTCTCCGATTAAGTCTGAGAAGAAGAAGGTAAAGTCTTCTTCTTCCCCTTTCTCCGGCGCCGTCGCCGATCAACCCATTTTAGGTTCTAGTCTTAGTGGACTTGGTTCTTCGTATCGTCAAGTTCAAGCCAAAGATGGTCCGAAATCACTGTTGAGGCACCATCCGCAGCAGAAGAAGGATTTGAAAGGTAAAGAGAGTAAGATTACTCAAAATCCGAGTCCGGTAACTCCGGTAGGGAAGCCTACTTTGGGAACGTCGCCGTCTAAGTCGCAGAAAGGTAAGGCTGCAGAAGTTCCGCCACCGACGTCTGTTTCTCCAATTGTTGCGTCTTCACTCGGGTTGAAAGGGATTAAAACGAGATCGGGGCCATTGCCACAGGAGAGCTTTTTTGGATTTGGGAGGGATAAAGTGCCTGCACTTGGTGCCAGTAACCTCTCGAAACATGGAGGAGGCGATGTGCATTCTGCTTTTTCGAGTGGCAGTATTAGTTTGTCGAAGAAAAAGGAGGGAATGGTTGATCAGAAAAGAATGTGTTCTATTGAAAATGTTGCTAGCCTTGGGGGTTGGATTGACAATGACAGCAATTATGACTGTACGTCGACTGAGAGTGCACCGTCGAGAGACCAGAGTCCTCACGTTCAGCCTCGTTCTCGTCTTCACAATGGCGAGTCCTCATCGGAAGCTGGTATAGTTCCCTATCATGCTATCTGTGTATGGCTGCTTTGCATTGAAATGCTATATAAAGTTCTTGCTGCAAAAGTAACATTTACCGGATGATAAGGCATTAAGAAACTATTTATCTTACTGTTCTATCTTTTTACCATCCTTGCTAATAGTTGAAATTGTAAATTCAGTGACCATGGAAGATCAAATGATTTTTATTTATTTCTTTGGTGGGGGGGGGATTCATATTTCCTGATAATGATGCTTCTACATCATGCCAAGCATGAAAATAAATGAAAGCATCCAAAATTGAAACTTGATAAGATAGGAAAAAACTGTTAAGCAGGAAGATCGTCTGTGAGAACTCTTAATAATGGGCACGCATGTCTGCTGTTGAATATATCTCAGGTGAAGGTAAAAAAATGATACAGAATTAGGGAAGACTACATGACCTGGTGGAAGTTCCCATTGAGGTGTTAGTGCTCAGGAGATGTCTATTTTTTTCTTAGCTTTTGAAGTTTTCTAAGAGTCGTACATAAAGGAAGGCTTAGTTGGGGCAAGAAATCATTAGAGAACCATTTTCAAATACAAAAATGAAATGTGGTATGCTTGTTTTGTAGCTAGAAATACATTGACATGACTTACGTGAACTTTGTGATGATCAAAAGTCCATGTATGATATAGCTTTGCTTGTAAATAGGTACAACCTGAAAATTGATGAGCTCCAACTATCAGAGTTTAACTACTTCAAGGATCAGCTGTGAGCCTTCAGCTACTTTCCTTGGAGATGGATGCTTAGTTCTAGTAGAGGCTTTAAGTGAGGCAAGGTTTCACTGCTTGTTTAGTAGACACTAGGTTATATTTTTAAAGTAACTTCCTTTCTCTCCAGTGTATGAAACTGGGTGCTTTTTGGCGTGTTTCACCCTCATATACTTGCACAAATTGGATAGTCGTGCTTCGCCTAGCCCCTTTTTTCTCTTCCACTCTTTTCCATTCTCATGTAACGCGGATGCCTTTTCTCCAATATTGGTTCGGCTATTCTAGTCTTAATAATATCAAGAGTATAAGAGAAGGTAAGAAGTTTTATTCTCCCTCTGTCCCATGTCCCACTTCAAATTGAAAAAAAAAAAAACCATCAGTGCACACGGGAATCATGATAAAGTATATAATATTAAGTTGTTGTGAGTATAGATAGTTGGGTGGGGATTATTAGAGGGATAGAGAATAGTAAGTGGGTTAGTTGATGTGAGAATGACAAGTGGGTCCCATTAATTTAAAAATGTTAAAAACTTTTCATTTTTGGATTTTGCAATTTCTAATGGGACACCAAAACTGGCATTTTTTTTGCAATTTGAGGTGGGACGGAGGGAGTATGCATATAATGTTGGCGATGTAAGGAATTGACGTGGTGAGGTAGTTAAACTTGGCTGGTAAGAAATACTACAAAGTGATGAATCCCTATGTGCGGTTGATTATCAGTTGAGACTAGAAGTTGAAGAATATCGCATATCATGGAAAGAAAGCAGTTGTATAAACCTGAGAAGAGGGTACAGAACTTCATGTGATGAATGGTATGGAAAATGAAAATTAATATAGCTTGTACATGAGATCGACCATATAAAATAAATATAACACGTGTTTAGACCGAAACGACATTTTATAAATTACATACTATCAAGAAGCAGCATGCTGTAAATATTAGTGTAGCTGAGGATGGATTTTGTGTAGAAAAAACTTGTACGAATCATATTCAATGGATTGCGAGGTAGTTCAACACAAAATGATATAAGATCACTTGTGAGGCAAAACCAAGTAATTGACATTTAGCGTAAAAATGGTTCTGTTGATGTTTGGAGTGTTACGGAATGAATTGAAGCAACTCTTATGTTTCCGCTTCACCTCATTTTAGTCAAGCTTTTTATTTGACAAGTGTTTCAGGCATCTAGGAATCAGATGTGCTCCTATAAGCATATATTTGTTGAAACATTGTGATATCAAAACGAATGGTGCTTACTGTGGAAACTTTGTTTGCGAGCTATTTTCATTTTCCCTGTCTATTATATATTTATTCTTTTTTTTTCACTATTTATATTTTTTCCGCTTCTCTTTTCATTCTCTAATTTATATATATATATATATATATATATGTATATATATATATATATATATATGTATATATATATATATGTGTGTATATATATATATATATATGTGTGTATATATATATATATATGTATATATATATATATATATATATGTATATATATATATATGTGTGTATATATATATATATATGTGTGTATATATATATATATATGTATATATATATATATGTGTGTGTGTGTGTGTGTGTGTATATATGTATATATATAATTTTTTTCCCCACCTATTCTTCTTCTAACTTTTTTTTCTTACGTCTTTTCTTACACAATGATGATGACATATGAGGATTCATGTTAGCCGACCCCAAATAATTTTGGGATTAAGGCTTTGTTGTTGTTGTTGGGGATAGTAAATATATATCACAAAAAAGGAATTTTCAAAGGGGATGACAAGATGTCCGCCAAGGAACAAGAAAATAAAAAATAGTACGGTGAAACTTTGGCATATACTCCCTCCGTCCCTGTAGAATTCGCACACTTACTGTTTGCACGGGAATTAAGGAAAAAGTTAATGGAGAAAATGTTGTGAGTATGAAAAGTGAGGTTGGAGAGAGAAAGTGGGGTAGGAAATAGTGATTTGATTGGTGTTGTGAGTATAAAAGTAAAGTAGGAGAGAGAATTAGTGGGTGTAATAGTAAAGATTCTTTGCTATTTTAGGAAGTGTGCAGTTTGTAATGGGACGCCCAATGAGGAAAGTGTGCAGGTTGTAGCGGGACGGAGGGAGTATGCAATATGATAGTATTAGAGTAGCAAGTAGCAACTATGCTGAGTCACCCGCATTCATATTGCTACTCCATTTAGCAGAAGACCTGTAAAAGCACCAAAGGCTGAAGCAGGTAGAGAAGAGAGAAACAACTTGGTCCCTATGAATCAAAAATCAAGAAGAACACTCCAAAAGCGCACGTTCAAAATCTGGGTGATCAACCCATTTACACCACAATTTCAAAAACTGCACATTTCTACTAAAGTAACTATCTGCCCCTACCAAGACAGCCAAACCTTTTCAGGAGAAGCTCTTGACATGCAGAATGCTCATTTGGAGTGCCAAACAAGAATCACGTAATCTCCAGTCTTCAGATAATTGGTACTCATGCATCGAACTATAATTGTTGCACAAAGCTGAATTTTTCTAGATATTTAAGGCGCTGGTGAATTTATATGGACATTACAAGCCAAACATGGTGTCAAGATACTGTTTATACTCTGGAAAAACGCATGTGCTTGCCCAAAAAAAAAAAGAGAAAATAATGGGCAAGGCATCACAAGCCAAACATGGTGTCAAGATATGCACTCACAATACTATAGGTAACAGATGCAATGCAAGTGGGATGACCCAAACCCAAAACCCTGCAGAATCTAAGCTCTGATGCCATGTTTAAGTACCAACTCATTTGAAAGCTTAAGCCATTTGATAGAGGCTCAACTATCTCTATCAAGCCTAACAGAAAGTGTTGGGAAGAAACACTGGTTATCCCATTCATTGCAGATTGTATTTGGGAGGAGAATTGAGGAAAGGCACGACGGAAGCAAAAGCTGCCCGCCAATATCTTTCTAAGATATTGAAATATTTTCCCTTGGTTGTTCTATGCATTCCCTTGATGCATCATTACCATTCTTAGATGTTTGTAGAAGTTGAATAGGACATTATAAACTTGTTACAACTCGTCTCTTTAGGTGAGTTTACCAGTCACCAAGATCGGCTGAATTGTGGCACAAAATTGTATGATGAATTGACCAAGTATTTATATCTATATTCCTTTTTTTTTTGTTTTACTTAATTACTTAAACAGGTCACCAGAGTTCATGGGGTCATTCTGGACATTTGAGGAGCTCAGATGTTTGTACTCCAGATGTTAAGGTAAAGTATTACAGTTACTACTCCATTGATCCAAAATTATGTGTTCTCTATTCTGTTTCAGAATGTCCCAAAATAAGTGTCAACTTCTCTTTTTGGGAAGTTTTTCCAAATCAATTGTCTATAATTCTTTAGCCGTATGCAATAGAAAAAGATGTGGGCCCTATTGATTTAACACCACTAAATAATAATCTCAGCGTATTAAAGCAAGTAAAGATGAAGTCAATCACTTTCTTAAAACCCATGTATCATCAATGGGGCACTTTTTTGGGATGAAGGGGGTTTATTTTATATGATGCTGAATTAATGATTTTGGCGTCATGTTCTTCCCTTTTTTATATTTACTGGTGATGATTATGATGGATCATTCTGATTGTAAGGTTCAGTATCATACTGAGTTTGAGTTTACATATTGGAAACTTGTTTATTTTTTCTCCAGACATCATATGACTGTGAAAATCCGAAGGAATCTGAATCACCACGTTTCCAAGCTATACTTCGGGTTACTAGTGCACCTAGGAAAAGATTTCCAGCTGACATCAAAAGTTTCTCACATGAATTGAATTCTAAAGGTGTGCGACCTTATCCATTTTGGAAGCCTCGAGGTCAAAATAACTTGGCGGTAATCAATTTTTTCCCTTCAGTTACATTTATTTAAGGCGGTTTTTAGCCCTTGTAAGAGTCTAATTTCTCTACTCACTTCATCATGAACAGGAGGTTTTGGTCATGATACGGGCAAAATTCGACAAAGCAAAGGAAGAAGTAGATTCAGATCTCCATATATACGCTGCAGATCTGCTAAGTATTCTAGAGAAGAATGCAGAAAGTCATCCAGAATGGCAGGAAACTCTGGAGGACCTTCTGGTCTTGGCTCGTAGGTGTAATATGACAACACCTGGAGAGTTTTGGCTGCAATGTGAAGGCATTGTTCAAGAATTGGATGATAGACGCCAGGAGCTTCCAATGGGAATTCTGAAGCAGCTTCATACTCGAATGCTTTTCATTCTCACAAGGTGTACGAGATTGCTACAGTTCCACAAGGAGAGTGGGCTGGCAGAAGATGAGCTTGTTCTTCAGCTCCGCCAATCACTACATTCTGCTGATAAACAACGTATTCCTCCAGGCATCGGAGGAGATGTAAAAAGTTCAAGTGTTGCTAAGGCCTTACAATCAGGTTCAACTAGAAAATTTTACAGTCAGGAGCAGCATGGAGCCCGTGGCTTGGAATGGAAGAAAGACCACATTATGCAACCTGAAAATTTTCAATCTCCACCACCTGTTGAAATAACAAAAACCTTAGACTCTCCTTCTGGAAGAGATCGGATGGCTTCTTGGAAGAGGTTCCCTTCTCCTGGAAGGAAACCCAAAGAAGCTTCTCCTGTGAAGGAGCAGAGTGATGGAAAGATGGAAGCTATAAAGTCACTAAACAATAAAAAAGAAATTTCTGATGTGGATATGACTACTTCCAAGCCTCCCGAGCTTCCTGTTAAAGACTTGCATGCACATCCTTCAAGTCCTTATAAGCATCATCACAAAGTCTCATGGGGTTACTGGGGAGACCAGCCAAACATTTCTGATGGAAGTTCAATTGTTTGTCGCATATGTGAGGAGGATGTTCCTACATTACGTTTGGAAGATCATTCCAGAATTTGTGCAATTGCTGACCGATGTGATAAAAAAGATCTACGTGTAGATGAGCGCCTTGTCAGAATCGCTGAAATACTTGAGAAGTTGATGGAGTCATTTTCTCCCAAGGATTTTCAACATGCTGTTGCAAGCCCAGATGGGGCTAAAATATCAAACTCCAGTCTTACTGAAGAATCTGATCTTCAGTCTCCCAAACTTAGTGACTGGTCTCGTAGAGGCTCTGAAGATATGCTAGACTGTTTCACTGAAGCTGATAACTCTGTTGTCATGGACGACCTTAAAGGTCTACCATCCATGTCATGTAGAACTCGTTTTGGTCCCAAGTCTGATCAGGGAATGGCAACGTCTTCTGCTGGTAGTATGACTCCTAGGTCACCGTTGGTGACACCAAGAAATGAGATAGACGTGCTATTGGCAGGAAAGGGTGCTTACTCAGAAATTGACGATCTTCAACTTGTTAGTCCAATCCAATCTAAATCAAGATTATGTTATCTTTTGAGTAGTAACTGATAACCATGCTTTCAACTTTAAAATTGCAGTATGTCATGGCTTTGCATATATTATTGACCTAATTTTAGATTCCATGCCTTGTTCTGAAGTATATAACACTAGAACCTTCACCCAGTAAATAAATAAAAACAAAATAATAAAGCATATAACAATATAACACTATAATCTAAATAAAGGCATTCTCTGTGTAACCAAAAATGCCGCACTCATTACCAGTAAAGCTGGATGAAACTTACCGGCATTCTTTATCCTCAGGCGTCAGTCACAAAATAATATCTCTCCAATATTATATAAACTCCCTCTCCAAATTGTCCTTAATGCTCCTCCACTATCCAATCCACAAGGAATCCTAATTGAGGATAGAAGTTTTCTCACCTCTAAATGTGCCCTTTTTTCCCCATATTTTATGTTATCCTCTGTTCAAAAAAAAAAAAAAAGAAACAAAAAGGAAAACGTGAAGAGTTCCATTTGACAAATCAATATTTGAGGGAACATTCTTTACATGCTTGTAAGTTCTTGAATTTGCAAGTAGATTATCACTTTCCTAAGAAATGGGACAATCAAAAAGGAAAGGGGCAATCTTTTGGGACGGAGGAAATATATTGCAAGATATTCTGTAACTACCCAATAATATCTTTGCCGTTCGCTCCATCAATGTTCCTTAAAACGTACTCACCAACATGCCATATCCATAAGTTCCAGGTAGTCTCCAGTCCTGAATCATCACTATCCAAATAAACTTCATTGGGATATCCATTCTCATTCCAAAATTCTATGTAAATTGAATCAAGATGAAATGCAGCAGCCTACCTTTTTTCCTCCATGCGTGGGACTGAATATGTAATGATAAGTGTGATTTATTTGTTATGATTTCCTTATCCCAATCTGGCCGAGGGCGGAAAAGGAGCAAGTAGTACTTGGATTACGTGGTTCTACTTCTCGAGCTTATGCTTCTCTAGAGCCTCAATTTCTTTTCGCTTTAGGAGTACCTAAGGCTCCATTATCTTCAGGCAAAAAGTTGTTTAGGAAAATTATTTCCCCAATATGGTTTGTGGAAAATGATAAACTCTACTTTCAGTGCTTGGGAAATCTTTTGGGAAATGTTTCTGGTGTTTGACGAATCTTCGAAAAATGTATCTGAAAGTATTTACATGATGCACATCTTTGTTTTAGATCTCAACTCGGTTAGGAAAGTAGTATTTCCGTAAAAAAAAATGAACGGTTACATGTGTGCATGTGTAGGAAGTGAATAATAAAGATAAATAGAGAGAAGAGTTGAGGTTGGTTTAGTAAAATGTATGATCTTTTATTAGACGGGGGATAGTTTATCGCTGTTGGTTTTGACTGGAATAGATTTTGAATTTATAAAAATGAAGAAGATGCTTACCTTTGGTGGTTTTGAAAGGAAAAGCCCTTTGGAGCAAAAAATATCAGATATAGCTGCTTGGTTGAGGTCCTGAATCTCCTTGAATATGGCATACAAACCTGGAGCTACTTGGGTCATCCTACGGACAAAGAGGCCTATTATCGAATGACTAGTTAATGCGATTCTCATTTTCTAATTTTTAGGTTAAATATCAAAACAAAAGGTGGTGAGTGTACAACCCATTTCCGGGTAATTTGATAGGGTCATGTAGAAAATCCCTATTACCAAACTGAGACTCTAAACTTTAGGCTCAATAATATATTTGCTTAACTCCACAAACCTACAAACCCCAATTGCCTGGTAACCTAATAACTTAGCTCCCTCCCCATCTCTTCCCTCTCCACATCGCCATATCTCTACTTCTCTTACCTCCATCCCCCGCCTCTCTCTCTCTCTCTCTCTCTCTCTCTCTCTCTCTCATTCTCCTTTCTCCCTTTCTGCCTCCATGTTCGTCTCTTTCTGTATACCTTGCTCCTGCATCTGCGCCCCCGATCACTTGCATGGCTTTCTTGATTGAAAGTAGGAGGCCAGTCAACATGGCTGGAATTCCACGATTTATTGATGAATGGAGGATTCACTTCAATCTTAGGCTTGATGCAGGTGGAGGGATGTTGATTTTGGGATAGTTCAGTCGGGGCAAATTATTTGGGGCAGTTAATTTGTGTTTGCTTGAGAGTGAGAGAGAGAGGCTGGTAGTTTGTTGTTTTGGTGTGATTGAAGCGGCAGCAGTAGTGTGGTTGGTGATGGTGGCAGCCATTCGTTGTGTTGTTAGAGGCAATGATTTTTGTTGTTGTTGTTTTGGTGTTACTTGGTGAAGGCAACTTTATTGGATAGGGGAAGGGAGGATTTCAGTTTGTTTTTCAAGAGGTGGAAGAGAGAGGGTAACTTCATCATTTTCAACTTATTAATCATTGTTATAGTTATTTTTCTTTAACTTTTTTATGATGTTAGAGTTTACCTTTAGATTGTCCCAAATGGGGGCTAATTCCTTTTCTTATGTAAGACCATTTGGGGGCACCCAAATCTTTTTGATAGTTTACACATAAATCTTTCTGCAACCTTCCTTGATGCAGACATAGTGTGGATTCCGTTATGATGCATTCCATATTATCGTGTTTTATTTACGATCGTACTTTCTAACAGACAGCTTTTGAAACTTTTTCATTCTATCCGCATATTCAATGTTGAGTTTCATGCATTAAACCCCTTTATTGATGATGTAGATGAATGACCTTGCTGACATCGCTCGATGTGCTGGGAATATGCCATTAGACGATGACCGTGCTTCGCAGTACTTGTTAGCTTGTCTTGAAGACTTGGGGGGTATCATTGAACGTAGAAAGTTGGATGCACTTACTGTGGACACATTTGGCGCTCGCATTGAGAAACTTATCAGGTTAGTTCCTGCTTGCATTGGTTGGAGTCTTCACTTTGAATTTTGAAATTAAAAGTTCCCCTGTCACCTATTTTCCTAAAGAGAACCGGAAAAAAAAAGAGTTGCCACTTTGGATCTTTGTCTTTTAAATTTGTGTTTCCAGTATGAATACTGCGAAAAAAATTGACATCATATGACTTATGAAGGAGCATTTATTTATATGAAAATCTTGTTCGATTGTGTCTAGAAGCTTCCATTACAAACAAACACTACCCCGTGCCGAAGAAAATAGTCCATTTGACAAGTCAAACTTTATAATGTTGATGCTTTTACTTGTACATTCTTGAAATTTGGGATAAAGGAAGTATGCATGAAAGTGTGCATTGGAATCTTTTAACTTAGCCATATGTGAAGAGGAATCATAATATGCATTTGCCTTGTATCAGAATTATAATAATATTTGAATCTTCAGGGAGAAGTATATGCAGCTGTTCGAACTGGTTGATGAAGACAAAGCTGATATTACAAATACCATAATTGATGAAGATGCTCCTTTGGATGATGACGTTGTACGCAGCTTGAGAACTAGTCCTGTACATTCTGGGAAGGACCGTACCTCTATAGATGACTTTGAGATTATTAAACCCATCAGTCGTGGAGCATTTGGCCGGGTGTTCTTGGCAAAAAAGAGAACAACAGGGGATCTTTTTGCAATAAAGGTACCTTAAAATGTGTTTCTGATGCCATAGCATTAGTTTTTGTTCTTTTCTACTTAAATCTATTAACTATTGCTTTTATAAGGTGGATATCTTGTGTGCCCATGCGCGTGTTTGTGGAGGGGTCATAGGTTCCGCCATGTTACATATTTTGGTTCTTTAAATTGCGATGGGATATTAATATTCTCAATAATTGATTTTCTGGCAAACTTTGGAATGAATTAGCAGTGGCAAATGCTGTTAGTGTAAGGTCTGATGCAAACAGATGATGTTGCTCTAAGTCGTATGATCATGATGTGCCATACTCCATAAATTCAGGACAAATTTTCCGGATGATTAGGTGCATGAGGTGGTCTGATTTGATACTCAAAGTCTACTTCTTTGAGGTAGTCCTGTGTAATACATGATACATCTATAAAATATCATCAGAGCTCTTTTGCAGTGCTCTTCCAGCAAAAACTCACCCAGTGACATGTCATTAAATGGTTGCTTGACATCAACCAACTTAAAGTTTCTTTACTGCCTTGTGTTCTGGGAGCTCTCATACTGTGTAATGGAGTTTTTTTACATTCTGGACTTGCCAAACAATTTACTAATAATGTGATTCATTCTCTATGTAGTAAATTCAAGCTATTCAACTTTATTTATTGTTCATTTATTCTCATTATCTTTGTGTAATTATGCTGATTTCTCCTCCATACCCTGGGCCTTTATATTTTGGTTATGACTATGAAATGGGCATTTTGGATTAGCTTGCAGATTTCTGGCAGTCTGCTCAACCATTTCTAGTTGAGTGTATTGATGACTAGGGCCGATTCTTTTGTTCTGCTCAAGTTTTGATAGTTTAATAGGATTTGACAAGTATGTGCTTATTCGTTGAGAATTACTCTGGTTATGAAATATATTTTAAAAACAAAGGCAATCTGAAATTTTCATACTTGCCAGTAAATATCATTATATATTGCGTATGCATCAAGTATCTAATTTTGTAGCGCTTCATTTTTTGTTTGTACAGGTTCTTAAAAAGGCAGATATGATTCGAAAGAATGCTGTTGAGAGTATTTTGGCAGAGCGTAATATTTTAATTTCAGTTCGCAATCCTTTTGTGGTGAGCAGAGCAGGTCTAGCTGGCAACATCTGTGTTACTTTAAGTTCTCTCATTCTAACATGAATGGAAACATATTGTCAGGTCCGCTTCTTCTACTCGTTTACTTGCCGGGAAAACTTGTATCTTGTTATGGAGTACTTGAATGGTGGAGATCTTTATTCGTTGTTGAGAAATCTAGGCTGCTTAGATGAGGATGTTGCTCGTGTATATATTGCAGAAGTGGTAAGTTAGTTCTTTGGTGGAAACTCAATTGCTGACATGCTTTCAGCTCTAATATGAACTAAGCAGGTTCTTGCTTTGGAATATCTACATTCTCTTAGAGTGGTTCACCGTGACCTGAAGCCAGACAATTTGCTGATTGCTCATGATGGCCATATTAAGGTAGCAGTTTTTTCTACATACAAAGTTCAGTGAGTTGAATGGTTCTTTTTAATTTGAGGCATAGACCTAATTAAATTAGTATCGACAACTCAAGCTGATCGATGTCTTAGGTTAACTGTGTAAGTGTACTCCCTCCATCCCAGAATAAATATCGCTCTTTTCATTTTAGTCTCTCCCAAAATAAATGTCGCATTTCTATTTAAGGAAATAAACTTAGTGTAAATTAACCATTGTACAAGCAATGCACAAACAAGCAAAGCACATTCCTTAAAACATTGACAAGTCAAATGCGACATCTATTCAGGGGCAGAGGGATTTACACATGGTAGGAATATGATCGAGTAAATGTTTCTTCATAGAATCGGACATGCTAGATAACGCGAACCACCTTTAGCAGAACGCAACCCACGATCAAAGGAGATGGAACTGCAAACCAAAGTCTAAAATGGACTTGAACTTGATATATCAATATATGAATGGAATGTAATGAAATGAAATCCTCAACCTAATGATTAACAATTCGTGATTCTCGGTATGATGATGAACTTTAGATTTTATCAAGTATACGCACTTGTGGCAATCACAATCCGACCTATTTCGTTCATATTTTATCAAAAACTACTGCAAAATTTTAAGCAAGAAGCATATATACTTTGCTAAACTATTCTAATTTTCTAGCCTCCATCTACAAAAATAAATAACAAAATGTAAGAATGGTGAAGTTTTAACAGAGTCGCCACCTATGTTTATTATGGAATACGTAAGAACAACCTAGTCTAACGAATTTTAATGGTTCGGGGGTTAAGAGCCCTGTCCAATCTAAATGATTGGTCCGACAAGATGGTGATTTAATTTTATGAAATCATAACATGATTATTTCAGGAATTTTAAGATTCAAACTCGGTTATATTAATTAGAACTATCTTTAATCTTATCCATTTAATGGATGAATGCATATTAAAAAATAAACAAAATAAAGAAAGTAAAGTGATGAAACTTCAACCTAGATTTGCCAGGAATTGTGGAAATCCCTAGGAATCGTGGAAATCCCTAGGAAATCCAACAGACTTCGCCATGATCAATCTAGGGGTTTCTAGGATAAATAGTTATCATAAAGATAGATTTCTGGTGTAATGTAACCTAATCTCGATCAGATTGTCCTGCAATCGACCTTAATTAAAAAACCTATGTTATGACCTAAAGTCATTTTATTTTATTAACGATAAAAGGGAAAAACGGTGCAACAGAGAGTCATGTGTGTACAAAACTCGTATGGGTCATGTAGCCACATAAATTACTAAAAAGCCCATGACGTTATCTCTGTTCAGTCCGAAGTTCACTGATTGGACTAGAAATCTAACAGATTGTGATGGAAGCTAATGAAACTTAACGAAATAATGGTCAATTCCTTGACATCTATTTTTGAGCAAAATAATTAACACCCTTGAATGGAAATTCACTTGACATAATAAACAATGAGAATTTAGGACTCCATCCCTCTTGGTATTGTCCCAATTGGGCTCGTATCATCAAAAGTAAGGACAACTTGGATATCACTAATAAACTCTTCCCTCCGCCCCATAAATTAATGTCACTTTCCTTTTTGATTCATCCCAAAATAAACGTTGCATTTCTAAATTAGGGAAGAGTCTTAGTGCATTCTTACCATTGTACATGCAATGTACAAATAAGTAAAGCACATTCCTGAAGAACGTTGACAAGTCAACTGCAACATTAATTTTGGGACGGAGAGAGTAAACATATAAGCGAGTATAGACTATGTGACATTGCTTTAGATCCAACTAAATGGCAATGATTCATGCAGCTACCCCAAGTGATTGAGAGTAAGGCTGAGTGTAGATAATTATTCTTAATGTTTTTAGTATCAAAAAAGAATATGATCTTACTAAGTTATCTTGGAGTGATTGACTGTTTTTGTAGGATTATATATGTTGGAGTGAATGAGTAAAGGAGTGGTCGTGAACATAAGTTACATGTACAATAAACTGTATGTTATTAGTAGTGAAAAGTGTAACTAAAAGATATTCAGTACCCAAGGCTCTCAATCCCTATCTCTTTTGTCAATTAGGACACCAAAGCTTCCCTCTAGTTCATAAAGCCGTATATTCATGCTGCTAAGTAAACTCATCTCAGTTAGTAGTAAATAAATTTGACACTGTTAGTGACTTTGCTTTTTGGTTAGGTGTGTGTACTAGATGTCTTATTTTGTGGGAAAACAACCCCATTTATTATTACTTGTGATTTGGCTATAAATTGGCTGCGAATGTGAACTACTCCATCTCATTGAAATTTTATTTTTCTATCAGAAGAACAAACATAAACCCTCGACAACACTTTTGGCCCTCGTGGATTGTGTTTTAGTTGTGATCATAGATTATGTTTAGTGTGATTTTTATCCATGTCTACCCTACTGGTCTCCGTTTTGGTTCAAAAGGGCAGTAACCATCTTACTCCACATTCCATTATTGGTCAACTAAAGAAAAACAACTGGAGACGAAGATTCTGCAAGGGTCAATTTTTCTAGTTTTTACGTGCATATTTGCTCATTTAAGTTCATTCTGTATCAGTTTTCCTTGTATCCATGTCTTTGTGATTAACCCTGCAACTTCTTATTGTTTGAGCAGTTGACGGATTTTGGGCTTTCAAAGGTTGGTCTCATCGACAGTACGGACGATTTATCTGGTCCAGCAGTTATTGGGGCATCATTGCTGGAAGATGAAGATTCTCGATTATCTTTATCTGAGGATCAGCGAGAAAGGCGCAAGAAACGCTCTGCTGTGGGTACACCTGATTATTTGGCACCTGAAATTCTCTTGGGAACGGGACATGGTTCGTGGCGATGGTGCTATTTATCTTTCTTTCTTTCACTAATAATACAGAGTATTTCAGAATGCTTTTCTTCAAGTTTATTGAGATGATCTTTTTTTTTTCTTTAAACTTGGGAAAGATGTCAACCGAACCACTTCTGGTCATTTAACTAACTCAAAATGTTGTTGGGAAGACTGAAATAATTCTTGATTCAATTATAGTGAGGTTTCTAAAATTAACATGCAGCAATCTATTGTCCGTAAAGTCTGCATGGCCTCAAGTTTATAGTGCATATCCTAGTGCAACGTGCATTTACATATATTGTTAACTTCTTTCAGCGATCTTCACCATTAATATTTGTTTCCCAACCATCTCATGGTGAATATACATACCAATGGATAAGGATTAGGATTCCATTTTTCCCATCACGGCAAACTTGTCTTTTGATTAAACTGTGGCCCAGTGGTTAGGTAATTTGGTTCATAATGAAATAACATGCTTTGCCACATAGCTTGGGATGGAAAATTGGGATCCCTAATACTGCTGTAAACTATATTTGTGAACTGGAAGTGTTTATTTTTTAATGTGTAAGCTAGAAAAAGTTGTTTATCCCCAAATTTCCTGTCTAAATCATTTCTCTTCTTGTTCTCTCCCAGTTGTAACTATCTCTTGCAATAAGGCTATACAAGTCAGATTTTTCAAAGTTCTGATTACCAGTTGAAAGTTCCATAATTAAGCTTCTTTATCATCAATTTTCAGTGTTCATTTTATATTTTAGAATTCTGATCATCAATATCACATTATATGGTTGAACTTCGTTATGGTCTGCTTGAAAGTTGTATATGTGCTTATCTCCCCTAATTTGTATTTAGGCGTGAGTGATTGTGGCAGTTTTCTGGTATAATTTGATATATTTATCTTGAAAGTAAATAAATGTTTCTTCCTTGACTGATATAATCACTCTTCAATATGCCATTTTTTAGGTACATCTGCAGATTGGTGGTCTGTTGGGGTCATTTTATTTGAGCTGATTGTTGGCATTCCTCCATTCAACGCGGAGCATCCTCAGGTTACCGTCATTCTTTGTATTCATGCTTTCTTGGTGATCTCGGCTGATTTTTATCATCTCTCTCTCCACATATGTGTGTGTATATGCATACATATATACTAAATACATACTCCCTCCGTCCCAGAAAAGCTTACCCAGTTAATACGAACTCAGTTCAACCAAGTTCAACTTTGACCAAACTTTAATATCAATTTACTTATCATAATAAAAATCTAAAAATTGTTATCCATAAAATAACCAAATGATTTATCAATAGCAATTATTAAAATTTCATTAGAATGAATAGATTGATATTAAAGTTTGGTCAAAGTTGAACTCGGTTGACTTGCTACTGTTCATACTGGGGAAGGTAATATGGGACGGAGGGAGTATATTTATATATGCTACTGATATCTCAAAGCACCTGATCTGGTTGGTATGGCCTTGTTTTGATGTATAGTTCAAGGATGTGATAACCTAATGCGCATCTTTATTGTGCAATGGAAGGCTATTTAATATCTTGCAATTTTACAATGCGTATGTATAGAAATAGACATGTAAAATGGGTTAAGAACGGTGAATTACATTTCTTTGGTATGTTGCCATTACCTATACTCCTTCATGATCATCTTCTATCTCGACTTTGTCTCTGCCTATACTCCTACTGCTAGAGTCAAATACATGCACTCCAATTTCCTTCCGGTTGTTTTAAATCTTTTGTTTTTGAATCCTTCTTCTTCTTCTTCTAACTCATCGTCTACCCTATTCTTTGACTCCTTGATCATAATTTTGTGATTAGGAACTCACAAGCTTCCTGCTGTACCTTTAACTACTCTTGCAGCTACATCATGTATTATTTTTTATAGGACCATCATACACATTTCTTACCCTCGCATTAACCCTTTCCTCTTCAACACCACCAAATTAACTCTCTAGGAACTCTAATATAATATATTTTTTTCTGTATCCTTATATAAACCACATGTAATACCCTTTTTCCTCTATATATCTCCATCAATTTTCTTGATGAGTCTTTAGTTTCCATTGTGTTTTGGGAACATTGTTTGGGAGATTTTATTTTCTGAGATATTGTCGTATAACTAGTGCACTTCTCTTTGGCCCAATTTAATAGGGACTGATAATGTTTCTCTATTTACATCTGTTGGTGCTTTAAATGATTACCTTTATTTTGTATATCCATTTAATGATTTTATTTATTGTTTTTCAATCAGATAATATTTGATAATATTCTTAACCGTAATATACCCTGGCCTGGGGTCCCTGAAGAAATGAGCGCAGAAGCACAGGATTTGATTGACCAGTAAGTGAAGTTTCATAACTTTTGTCTACTTCTTTCTTTTTTGTTTATGAACTCTCTTTATGTGCTAATTCATGAAGATGAGTTTATTGCCATTTACTGCTATACCTTGTGCTATTAGTTGTGTATAGCATTCATTTACTTCATGCTCTTGTTCAATTTTAAAGATGTGCACACTGTGTAGGTTATTAACAGAAGATCCTAACCAGAGACTTGGTGCCAGGGGAGCAACAGAGGTGAGTTTGCTTCGTTAGTTAAATTTGATATTAGAGTGGTTCAGTATATGCTGATATTTCAATGAAATAATTTGATTCAAACATTTATGCAGGTGAAGCAACATCCTTTTTTCAGAGATATTAACTGGGATACACTTGCTCGACAGAAGGTATGACTGGCTCTAATTTTGTGTTAGATACATGCAACAAATACATTACTCCCAAAATAACTGTCGCAGTTGACTTGTCAACATTTGTAAGGTAGATGTTTTACTAGTTTGTACAACGATAAAATTGCACCAAGTCACTTTCTTTATTTAGAAATGCGACAATTATGTTAGGACGAACCAAAATGTAAAGTGTGACATTTATTATGGAACGGAGAGAGTATTTAGAGTCATGAAGCTCAATGAGGTTTGCTCTTGTCCCAGGCTGCATTTGTTCCTGCCTCAGAAAGTGCACTGGACACCAGTTATTTCACTAGTCGCATCACATGGAATTCTATGGATGAAAACATCTATGGAGCCAGTGAATTTGAGGATTCAAGTGACAGTGGTAGCTTGAGCGGTAGCAGCAGTTGCCTAAGCAATCGACATGATGAAGTGGTCAGTAGGCCTGAAACTCGGTTGGCGAGAATAATGATAGTAAAACACACTATTTATACATTTCAGTTGAGGGGTTGACTTGTTTTTTTCTTGGCAATGGGAAACAGGTGTATGAATGTGAAGGTCTTACTGAGTTTGAATCTGAAACTAATGTCAACTACTCCTTCAGCAATTTCTCGTTTAAGGTACATCATTTCTGATTGGCATTACAAATGTTCTTGTAGGTATGTTCTATATGATTAATTAATGGAATGACTTCAGAACTTTGTTTGATATTTCTGCGGAAAGAGAGATTCTTTTCCATCTTTTTTGCTTTCATCTGTTATTAGGGTCCTCATTGCTTTTACTTTGAAACTTTAAATTTAGCTCCATGCAACTTTGAATGACTGTCAGCAACCAAATCTTGAAAATACCTCATAGTTGTTATTGATGTCCTTCTACTCTTTCTGTTTCGGTATATTTCACAGAAAACCTGGTTTTCCATGATAACCGATGCATCAGCACATATACATGAAAGGGGCAACATTAATACCAGGGATTCCTCCTCATGAATCTCAATGGAAAGTGAAAGAAAAAACTAAACATGTGATGCTGCGATTGATTATCCTTCAGCAACTAATGAATGCAAAAGTTGACCTACCTAAATTTGGTTATCATTGTGGGAAATCAGATGAACTTTACTGACCAAACTTTTGATTCAGATGTTTAAATGAAAAAATATCTTATAATCAAGGGAAAATGCTATATTGCTGCCCATGTGCCTTTCAGATCCACGTGTACGAACAAATCAAAGCTGAGATGAGGGGGGGGGGGGGGAATATATATGATACTAACACAAGGTCATTTGGACGATTTGATGCCCCCCCTCCCCCCCCCCCCATTCGACCCTGGTATTATCTTCCCGTTCTCAGAATGAGATGATGGCCCTACAAAAACCTTGAGCCGCCACCCTCAGGCTAGTACTCCCTCTATCAAACACGTAAATGGTACAATGGGTTTGCCATACCATATAGGAAGCACATTTATGTCTGTGTGTGTGACCTATTGTAGTGTATGCTTGACTGTTATACCTCGAATAATAATAGTGCACATAAGATAAAGTTATTTTCTTTATTATCTCCATAAATAAATAGTCTAGTTTCAATGGTCGTCCAATTATATTTTATTTGGACTTTTATCTTTTCTCGTGGTGGTGGTCATGCAATTTCTTAACTGTATTCGTTTGGATGATCAGAATCTGTCCCAGCTTGCGTCAATCAACTATGATTTGCTTACAAGGAAAGATGACCCTCCATCAAGTTGAAATACATAGGAATGGTCTCTTGCATAAAAGATGCAGCTGTTTTTGAATTAGAAGTTTGGGGGAAGGATCAACACTGCCTCGCCTTGTTTGCACACTATGTAAATGTATGGTTTTCTTGTTACCCTTCTATTTAACTCCCTCTATCCCTAAAGGAATGTCTGAATTCAAGAAATTTTTGTCCCAAAATGAATGTCTTTTTTGTAAAACACTGTCCCTAAACATTTTTTTACCAAAAATTTTTCGCTATTCATTTTATTATCGTGAAATTAAATGTTTAGAAAGTGGTTAACAAGAATATTTATGAATCTTTGCCATTAAAATGTATAGCTAGGACACATTTTCAGAGTGTCTTGAAAGAAAATTTGGCATTCAATTAGGGACGGAGGGAGTATATTTGTCTTCAATTTGTTACTTCATAACCTAGTGTCTGACATGATTTTTGTTACCATTTTTTCAGAGAAAGGAGCTTGAAGACAAGATGCCCGGGACGTACATTTCTCTTGTAAAAATTCTCCATTGTCGTGTGGGGCTGCAGTGTTAGGATTGAGGGTTTACTATTGAGTTTGCACAGCTTGATGTATCGCCTTTTACATGCCTCTCCCAATGTTGGTGTTAATGGTCTACTGCCCTTTGGTTTACACAAACTCCCTCCGTCACAAAATGATCTTCCTATTTTTTATTGTGAGTACGAAGGTAATTTGACAAATTTAGGTTATTTTAATTATCTTAATCAATATCTAAAAAGTGTTGTTGATAGTTTTTATAATTATGTATATATAACAAGTTTTATATTTTTATTAGGATAATTGAATTAATCTAAAATTATTGTTTAAAGTGCTTTCGTACTAACTACAAAAGTGGAAAGATCATTTGGGACGGAGACAGTACTTAGGCTCCGTTTGTTTGGGGGAAAATGTTTTCCGAAAAACATTTTTCCCATTTTTCGGTGTTTGTTTCGCACCGGAAAATTGAGAAAATGTTTTACGCTAAACATGTTTATCTCATTTTTCGAAAAATATTTTCATTTTTCGGAAAATATTTTGCAGGAAATCATTTTTCGAAAAATGTTTTACGCTAAACAAACGGAGCCTTAATTATACTAATGGGATCAGCCCTTAACCAACCCCATATTAGTGGAATATTAGTGGAAGCTCTTGTATCACCAGGTTACCCATTTATTTTACGGGGTTGTGTCCCTATGTCCATGCTTCTTCCGCGATTAGACATTTCATTGATCCCATTTTGGATAACCATTTTGCCAGAGCAAGATTTCCAATTTCCATGCATTCCTTACTACGGTATGGTTTTCTGTGTAAATCATGTACTTTGCCATCGGATGCTGGACCTGGACCCCTTGATCCGGCAAAATGGTTTACTGGGAATTACTTGCGGGTACAAAATAAAACATTGAGATAAGAAGTAATTCCTCCGTTTCGAAATAAATGCGTTGCAGCTAAATTGTCTAACACTAGTTCTCAAAAGCCCGTGCCAATGGCACGGGTCAGTACAAAAAGGTAAGCAGTGAAAAAAATGATAAGTATAATAAAACAGCTTCTCCATGAGTTGTCTTATGCCTGACTATCAATGTACATAAATTATGCCTTACATTCTTGGTTACCCTTTACGTAGAAATCTATGACAGTTTAAAAACTTGGAAAATAAACGAAAATGACTAAGGGCATTCTCAAAAGAGGCACTGAAACTAAAAACAGGCTTCAATTATTCGAAGACAAACAATCATAAATTTAAATTATTTAGAGAAATAATATAGAAACAACTTTCGATATTTGTTAACAATAAAACATTAATCCGTTCGAATACTTCTTCAACAGCAATGAGCGATCAAAACATAAAAGCATGAAATATGCCATAACATAGAAGAGAACCTGATGTGATCTAATTCACATTCCTCATCAAATAAATCAAATCTTCTTGACAGATCATCCCACCACTCCCAAATCATCCCCACCCCCATATTAGAACTCACATTTCTATCATCCAAGCTTTTCGCTTTAAAAAATCTGCAATAAATGGACAAATGGACAGAACATCGAAGGAAAAGGAAGCACAAAGTACAAAATATAACAGATAAAACCGCTTCCTAGTCTCCTACCAATTCTGTAACTGGGACCTCAGGAATCTCCCAAATCCAAAATCCCAAGGAAGCTAAAATAAAACTTTCTCAGTTTCTCCTAATAGAAAGAAATGAAGTATCTTACTATACTTATAATTTACATTATACAACTCAAACACTTACTGATATTCCGTCAGAAACATGAATAGTTTTTTGTCTGACCTAACCATCTTATGTATACTTTTAGTCTCATTGGTATCCACATTTTGGCACCAAAGTTAAGCAAACTCATGGGAAGTTAACATCCACATTCATTATTTTTTATTCAAGCTATGATTTTAGTTGGTTAAAATAACTTAATGCTCCATTCGAATTCAAACCTGCAAAAGACTTTGACCCAAGATCTACCATGAATGTTCATCTAGTCATGACTCGTGAAGGATTGATTCCAGCAGTAAAAAAAGTATGGACTCATTCCATATAATTAAAGAATTGGCCCCAGAAGCTATCTTAATGAATTACAACAAAAAGTATGATTTCAAAGTCTAAGCAATCAGTTAGTTTTTATGTATAATATCGCATGGGCCATCGCCTGTTTGAGAGAGGGTAACAGTGTACGTAGGTGTTTAACTACCGGACGCTCAAATCATGCTCTAAGCCTCTGACGGCCCATGAGTCTTTAAGAAAGTATAGGACTTGCAAAGGAACTACTCCAACATTCAGCTGGTTACCATGTGCAGCAACAGAAAGTTGTACAAATTCAAAACTAAGCAAAGCGAGTCTAGAACACCATGGAAAGATGCATATTGCCACAAAGGAAGCTCAAACACTTACTTCATACGGAGAGGAACTGAAGGAGCGTCTGTCCCATTCCAAACAAAGAGCATCCTCTCGCCTTTCGAGACCTCACAGATATGAAGAACCTTTAAAAAAATTACAGTCCATCACTTTGGTATCATTGGAATGAAACCCATGACTAAAAATCTTTTATAGCACTTGAAATGCTTTATTTGTTAAATATCATTCGGTTAGATACTAATTTCAAAAGAAAAGGGTGGGGGTGAGCCTTTATTTTTGGATTAGGATTACTTATAAAAAGTTTAAGGTTGATCAAGAAATGGTTAGGCTAAAACTGAATTCAGTCTTTGTATCAGTAACTTTGATTTGCAACAACTCAATAGTAATGGAAAATTCTAGTACAGCCAAAACATCAATTGAAAAACTAAATTTCCAATCAAAATCCGACAATTAGATCAAAATAACCCAAAAACAAAAGAACTGATCACCACATTTTAAAATCTTCCTAAAATCATTTGCATCGTCAATTTGATTTGCAACAAAAAAATCCAATCAATATCCTGTAATTAAATCGAAATAGCCCCCAAAACAAAAGAGCAGAAAAACGAACTACATTAACAAATCTTCCTAAAATCACAATAAAAATCATGTGTATATTGAAGGAATATGTCAACTTCGCTTTCTCAAATCCCCCACCCCCCAAATAAAAACAAAAAGAGGGGAGTAGGGCTTTTAGACCCATCTTACAGTCCATCACTTTGGTATCGTTGGAATGGAACCCATGACTAAAAATCTTTTATAGCACTTGAGATGTTTTTTTTTTTTTTTAAATATCATTCAGTTAGATACTAATTTCAAAAGAAAATGGTGGGGTTAAGCCTTTATTTATGGACTAGGATTACTTATAAAAAGTTTAAAGTTGACCAAGAGATGGGTAGGCTAAAAGAAATTAGGATCAGGTAAAAATTGCATCATTTACAGAACCATCCAGCAACATTGGCCACAATTATTATTAAAATAAGAGTTGATAAAACCCCTATATCAATCAATACCAATAGATCTAATGTCAAGCAAGTAAATCAAAATTGTTAAATTTCAAAATGACCACTCAAACTTGAGTTTACAATTCAATACTCAAGGAAATCAGGAAAACTTCAAATTATACTGAATAGTTAAAGACAATCGGAGAAATACTTGCAGGCGTGCTAGTAACCAAAGAACACCCCTTTATCGATTCCATCACCGACGTCTTTGCCACGATCCGCGTCGTCGACGTCGCAGTACTCGATTCAGACCCCGACGAAACCCTAACTCATCCTTCCATCGAATCGCCGCACCTTTCTCCAACCTCAAATCCCCCGATGGCAACTCGATCTCCAACGGTGGGGAGAGGGTCGCCGAAGAGATGACGGGAGAGATGGAGTATAGAGAGAAACATAGAGAGAGAAACAGAGAGAGAGAGAGAGAGAGAGAGAAAGGGGATATTGAGTGAAGGCAGAAAGTGAAGGGAGAAACGTGGCCCGATTTGAAGATCGTCGTTGGATGTATTTCAATTGTCGAAGAGAGATCGTGGGAGAAGGGTGAGACGTTTAGGAGCCAAGAAATGTCTCCGATGGAATTTTCTAGTTGTTGGAAGATTTTCCGGAAAGCAGCGGCGGGGAGAGATCGTGGGAGAATGAAGTGTTGACAGCCATAGGATTAGATGAGTTAGGATTAATCCTGACCACCACTTATGTGAAGCTAAGAGGCGGTTATTACCGTCCTTTATTGTATTATAGACTAGTACTCAAATGCCCGTGCCAATGGCACGGGGACGGCATGCATGGTGGTCAAGCAAAAAAAATATAACGATGAATAACATTGGAATCTTTCTAATATCTCAAAATTCATTAAATTAGATTAGCAAACAATGAAACACTACAATATGAGATCATATTTACAACAATTTGTATAACATTCATCTTGGATGATCTCGCCTCAACTAAAAAAATTGAGAACAGCGGGCAACCAGAACATGCAAAATATTGCAAGGATAAAGTATGGTATAACTCGAAGAAACTATGAACGCCTAAACTTCTCCAATAACCTTGACAACAACCTACAAATAAATGAACGGGTTAATATCTTTTAATAAGAGTCATTCTAATTATCATTAAGAGACCCCATATGAATATCCTCAAGTGAAGGAAAAGAAGAAGGTACCATCAACTTTTATTATCTTATATTCATGTTCAGAAGAAGGTGTACCCAATATCTAGAAATTTATCAAAATAGAAAAACAAACAATCAAAATCTAAAGAAATAAAATGATGCATATATATATAAAGAAACAAAGAACTGGAGCCCCCAAAAGCACATAAAAATTGAGCAAAAATTCTTGGAGAAACAAAAAAGCATCAAAGCAAGAATTAATTTTCAAAAATGAACCAAAAGAAGCAATAAAAAGATCAAATTAACCGGAAAGTGAATTTGGGATTTACCTGGAGTTGCCGACAAAGAATTGTATTTGAATTTTTATCCTTGAAACCGCCTGCAGAACAATTCTGAAAATAAAATGTGAGCTGTCCGGTATTAAGGCCCAAGTAATTTATTATTTAACATCAATCAAAAACACAACTCAGCAAACATTATACATGTACAATGTACACTTCCATAATATGTACTACACTTAGTTAAGGTTAGCAATTAGCAGTTAACAATAATTAACTAATAAAAGAAGAATGCTTTGAATCAAAGGAACTGAAAGATGCAAATCTGTACCACGATATGACTAACTAATTACACTGCCCATCAGAACTTTAACAATATCTACTGAATATCACAAGATGGTTTCGAGTCTCTTAGCAAAACTGACAAAACACACATTTATCGTCTTGATTTAGCTTCATAATCTCAATGTTGTAGCAAGCCTATCGTGGAATACTAACCAAGCAATACACAAAAAAAATATACTAACAGTTATTATGTTTGGGATGGAGCGACACGTAGATAACAAATTTAAAACACAGAAATAAACAAATCCCCCAAAAAATAGTCTCAAAAACACAGTTGACTTGACCCAAAATATAACACAAAAATAAAATTTACAATATTGTGTAACCCCTTAACTTAATATACTTTCAATCTTCTACGTTTAGTATTCTGATTTTTCAAAGTTTTCAAGTATATACTCTTGTGATGATACAGGTAGGGAAGATGGGAAAGTCGCAAAGAGAATGACTTCAAAGAAAGCTATGGATCCTCAAGTAAATGCTTTGCACAATTGCTGTTTAATAATAGTTTGTGAATTACCATAAAACCATTTATTTCTATTTGGTATTGCTTGTGTATTACCTTTAAGTCGAGGTCTAATGCTATTGGCACCATAAGAAGAAAAAGGAAAAGTGTGATGCTTTTGTATTGCAAGAACCAGAGATGTTGGTCTAGTACAAAGAAGACTTTGGTTTCAGCAAGACAGCAACAGTCTATTTCCTTAGGAATGAGATGCTCACTGCCTAATTATGGTGCCATGGGATGTTTTCAATTTTCTTTGTTTACAAAAACCACCTTTCTTACTTGTAGCGATCTAGAACTTAGCTGGCTTAAGTTTGTCCAGAATGAAAAGCTTTCACTACTGAGTTGGGAGGACATGCATGCACTTGTGTGTTTTCCTTGGGCCTTTACATTGGTCTCCTTTTCATGCAAGATTAGAGCTGCAGTGGTCATTTCCTGTGGAAGTCCACTAAGTCCACAAAGCCCTGACAAATTATGTGCACAATTTAAAACCCCTAATTTACACCCTCCCTCCATCCCCATCAAGATTTAAACATGAATATCCCAGACAGACTTCCACCGGTCAGACTGTCAAAAAATGACTCACGAAATATTAGTTTATAATGAACTTAAGATATCCGATTAAATATTGCATTTTAATGAAAAAAATATACTAACAGTTATTATGTTTGGGACGGAGCGACATGTAGATACAAATATAGTCTCAAAAACACAGTTGACTTGACCCAAAATATAACAGAAAAATAAAATTTACAAACTTCATTATTAATCTCCAAACCCCTAATAATGATAATAAATTGACCTTTTAGGGCAACTCCGATGGGAGGTACCAAAATCAAATTTTGTACCTCCCAAAGGAGTTAGCATCTCCAATGGGGTAAACTTGGGTTACCAAAATTTGAAAGAGAGTTAGTGAAGGTAGCAAATTTGGTACCTTGGCTAACTCTCTTTGTGTTATTTGTATTATTTTTATTATTTGTATTATTTATATTTTTGGTCTTTGACAAAAAAGGGCTAATAATAATAATAATAATAATAATAATAAAATAATAATAATAAATTAATAATAATAATAAAATAATAATAATAATAAAATAATAATAGTAATAATAATAATAATAAAATATTAATAATACAATCATAATAATAATAAAATAATTAATAAGTAATAATAATAATAATAATAAAATAATAATAATAATAATAAAGTAATAATAATAATAATAATAATAATATTAAAATAATAATAATAATAATAAAATAATAATAATAATAAATTATTAATAATAATAATAATAATAATAATAATAATAAAATAATAATAATAATAAAATAATAATAATAATAAATTAATAATAATAGTAATAATAAAATGATAATAAAATAATAATAAAATAATAATAATAATAATAATAATAATAATAATAATAAAATAATAATAATAATAATAATAATAATAATAATAATAATAAAATAATAATAATAATAATAAAATAATAATAATAAAATAATAATAATAAAATAATAATAATAATAATAATAATAATAATAAAAATAATAATAATAAAATAATAATAATAATAAAATAATCATTCATATGTAATTATTAAAAATATTTAATTAGTTAAAATAAAAATAATAATAATAATAATAATAATAATAATAATAATAATAATAATAATAATAATAATAATAATAATAATAATAATAATAAAATGTTAATAATAATATAATAATAATCATAAATAATCATAAAATAATTATAATAAAAAAATAAAATAAAATAATAATAATAATAAAATAATCATTCATATGTAATTATTAAAAATATTTAATTAGTTAAAATTTTTGAAATATACCAAAATTTGATTTTGGTACCTTAAGTTAACTCTCTCCATTGGAGATGTAAATTTGGTACCCTATGAATAGTGTGTGAGGTACCAAAATTTGATTTTGGTACCTTTTGCTAACTCCTCCCATTAGAGTTGCCCTTATACAAACAAACATGGATATAGTCTGGGTTAGGCGTTCAATCAAACAGCTTATGTGCACACAAAAGCAGAAGAACTGGGTTAGGCATTCAATCAAACAGCTTATGTGCACACAAAAGCAGTCAACAATAGTAAGGATCGCAGCAACAGATTGAGGACAACAGATTTACAACAGATTAGATTGACAAACAAAATACCTCTAAAAGTAAAGAGAGAGAGAGAGAGAGAGAGAGAGAGAGAGAGAGAGAGAGAGAGAGAGAGAGAGAGGTAAAGAGAAAGCGTACCTTTAAGTCGAAATCCTAAGCGATCCTTCCGTTACCTGAAGCAGAAATCCTAAGCGATCCTTCCGTGATTTCAATTCAATTGATTTCAATTCGACCTTCAGGTGTATATATGGGAGCCTACTCGATCCTTCCCTGATTTGGGAAGGAGATGGGAGTGAGAAAGTAGCAAGTTGAAGGCGGAATTCATGGAGAAAAGAGAGAAGGCGGAGCAGCTATTTTCTCAGTGAAAAACGGGATGGAGAGAGAAGGTGATAGGGAGAGAAGAAGAGATCAATTTTAGAAGATGGTACTTCTTTAAAAATCCAGACAGAAAATGGAGGAGGGCCGTGAGGAAGAGGCAGAGGGAAAAGGAGAGAACGTGGGTGCTGAGTTAATATGGACCGTTGAATCAATTTTAGAAGAGTGAATCTCAGCCACCACTTATCCAAGGCTAAGAGGCAGTTAAAACCTTCCTCTATTGTATTATAGATTTCTTAGAAATGTGTTTTACTAATTTGTACATTTTAAGCAATAATAAGCTTTACTAGTTTAATTTATTTTTGAAAGCAATTTATAAAAAAAATAGAATTGTATAGTGATAACTAGAATTCCGTAAAGTTGTGATTATAATTTCATTGACTAAATAAAATAATTAATGTGGGACAAAGAAGGAAGGAGGGAGTACTACGTAGGGAATTTTACAGTTCCTTTCGGGATAAATTAATTTCCCTCAAGTTTCTCATTAATTTAAATGTTCATTAGGTTTTTATTCAATATTATATTATACTGCATTCTATACTTATTTTAAATTTATGATACAACATTCTCAATACTGCATCCTACCACCATCACCGCCGTTCGTAGCTGCCGCCCATCGCCGCCGGAATTCGATTCGGCACCACCTGTCTTCATCAATCAATGATGTATTATATGAGTATACAGTATTATGTATTATCTTATATACAATATTATTACAAAATAATAAAATATGAAAAGAAATTTATGGGACATTGTAAATTTTTTTTATTACTTATGGAGCATTCTCCCTACTTCATACTAAGTATCTAATGGAAAAATTACTCGGTTTATCTCATTTCATGGACAAGTAGTATCTATATTATAAATCACACCATTGTTTTGAACAGTGGTGTGAATAGTTACATCCGCGGAAATGATCATTTTGCCCTCACTATTCACTCCCTTTCCCATTTCGCCCTTAAAAAAAAAAAAATTAAATTAATTTTTTTTTTAAATTAATTTTTTTTTTAAAAAAAATAGTTTTAAAAAAATGTGGCTTTGGACACGGGCATATTTAAAAAAAAAATTAAATTAAAAAAATAAAAAAAAATAAAAACAAAAAACGTGGCCTTGGACACGGGCTTGGGCTAGTACATTATATATTATAGTGGGAAATAATATAGGGTTTTATTTATTTATTTTAAATATTTTTGTTATTTATTTATTAGTTTTTATTTTTTCTTTTCACCGGTTTGACTTCCTTAAAAATTAAAATGCTCAAGCACAGTCCATTCAAGTTTGGCCCGACTCCTAAGAAAGTTATAGAAATAAATTTCACATTTTGCAATGAAAATTTCAATAAAACCTTTTGTCCCAAAAATCAATTAGATCTGTCTAACATGAAATGTCATCTATAACTGTTGATAAAAAGAAATTTGAAATAAAAATGAAATAAAAATAATATACATAAATTATCAAACCTAAAAATATACTCCCTCCGTCCCGGCCGAAAAGGCACAAATTTTCTTTTTGGGTGTCCCATTTAAAAAGGCACTTTCCCAAAAAGGAAAGTTTTTATTACTATTCCACCCACTCATTCTCTCTCCTACTTTACTTTTACACTCACAACATTCTCTCTCCTAACTATTCCTCCCACTCATTCTCTCTCCTATTTAATTTTTCATACTCACAACATTTAAACTTTTTCTCTTTCCTACATCATTTTTCTTAATTTGCGTGCGAGATTGGTTTTGTGCCTCTTCGGGCGGGACGGAGGGAGTACTTCGTATTTATTTTATAAAAATAAATAAGTGAAAAAAAAAATTAAAAATCAGACCTAGAACCGCTACAGTCAGAGCTCTGTTCCTGGGGTTTGCTTGAATACATTTCTGAATAATGGGTAGTGAAGGTATACTTAACCTCATAAAAATGCTCATTATATATTATCTATTAAATCTATATTTATAGTAATAGTAATAAAATATATACTCTTTCCATCCCACCTTAGTGAAAGAGTGAGAATTTATGGGAATATTTTCTTTTCTAATCCGAAACCATATCCGAAACCATATTTGGTAAATTTGGTAAGTAGGATTTTTGATTTTTATATTAAAGATTTAGATGTATACTATATGGTAAGAATATTGTATATATTTGTGTATATCTTTTATTTATATAAATATATTGTGATTGGTTATTTAGTACTAACAATACTAATATATCTCTTTATTTTTGGTAGTGTCAATTTTTTGTTTCCTTATAGGATTAGGATTGCTACAAATAAGGAAGAGATTGATCGAATGACTACTCAAAGTTGCCTATAAATAAAGATCATTCAGCATTGAGAAGTATTACGCATCAAAAATTCTTTGAAAGAGAAATCTTCTAATATCTCTCGGATTCAAGATAGTTGTTTATGTTGGGTGTGCAGCTGTGTCTTAAATTTAAACACACATTTAGATTTCTTACAACTCTTTTGTTCTTCTTCTTTTAGAATAGGCTTCCCTTGAATAAGAAAAATTGTTCATTGTTTAGAAGTTTGTTAGACTTGCTTTACTATTTTTATCTTTATTGTTTCACTTATTATTATTTGATTATTTAATTCAAATTTGTAATACTGAAATCCTTTTTAGGCTTAACGCCTTATTGCTGGAGTTGACCCAGTAAACGTTTAAATACTTTGTGTTATTGTTTTTATTCCGCTGCATATTATAGTTGTGTGGACAGTTGTGTCTCACATCTATACACACAACTGTTTTCTTTTCTGTTGAAACTTAATTTCCTAACTACACTAAACTTTCACTTAGCTTTCAAAAACTATTCTATTAGGTGTCTCACTTAACTTATAAAATCCATTTTAGGTGAGCTTATATTACTTAGTAAGGATCACTTGTCAAAACAATTATTCACTTACTATTGTTCTACCACTTTCTCTCTGAACCCAACTATCTACACTCACAACACATCAACATTTTTTTAATTTCCATGCCTTAACGGTTATTTTACGTCAGGTTGGACAGCGGGATGTTGGAGGAGCGCCCTAGGGATGTGAGCGCCTCTAGGAGTGCACGGAAGGGCGCCGGGAGGAATATGGAAGGGCGTCGGGAGAGAGCTCAGGATATGGGGCACTGGAAAGAGCAAATGTGAAGATTAGCGCGCCTAAGAGGGAGCGCGCGCCTAAACAGAGTGCGCTTGAAGGACTCTCTTCTCTCTTTGTATATATCTTATCCTTATTTATGTATATCTAGTAGTTAGCGACATTATAGGGATTGACATCGTATATCAAGTAGTTAGCGACATTATAGGGATCGATAGCATATATCAAGTAGTTAGCGAATCATAGGGATTGATAGCGTAATTGTAAAGATTGATTTGTATCAAGATTATATCAAGATCTCTAGGTTGTTAATGTCAATGATGGCATTGGAATGAAGAGAGAAAAATTCTTCCCTCTCTCCCTCTTGATTTATAACTTGGTATCAGAGCTTGAATCTTGAAAAACCTTAAACCTAAAAACAACTCAACACAAATGGCTGCTAAGAGTAGTGAGAAAAGAACCCCCTATTTCCTTTCATCGAGTGATAATCCCTGACAGATTCTCACTCATGTCCAATTGAAAGGGTAAAACTATGAAGAATGGGCTCGTGTTTTCAAGGGTTCGTTGAGAGGCAAGATGAAAATTGGGTCCATTGATGGAACAATTGATCGTTCAACAAAGGCGGACGAACTAGAGCTTTGGCAGACGGTGAACTCGATGGTGGTGTCATGGATTTTCAACACCATTTAATCGAATATTTGATCCATGGTGACTTATGTGGAGGAGGAAAGGATTTTGTGGGATGAGTTGGAGCGGAGATTCTCGGTTGGCAATGGGCCAAGGGTGCAACAGATTAAGTGTGACCTAGCCAATTGTAAACAACAGAAGAACAAAAGTGTGGCCCCTTACTATGGTCGGATTAAGAAGCTGTGGGATGAATTGAATGACTATGACAAGGTTCTGACGTGTTCTTGCACCGGATGCAAGTATGTGATCTACTTAAAGCTTACTCAACGAAGGGAGGAGGAACGAGTGCACCAATTTGTTATGTGACTCGAGACACCTAATTTCAAGAATGTAAAATCAAATATTCTGAACTCAGAGCCTATTCCCAACGTAAACAAATCTTATTCAATAGTGGTAAGAGAGGAGCGTGTCAAAGGGATCGCACGAGAGGAGTAATTAGAACTTATGAGCTTTGTGGTGCGCACCAACACTGGGATCCGAAATCCAGGGGGAGCGCAAAGAGATGAGGAATGTTACTTGTGGACATTGCAAGAAAAAGGGACACGAAGCCGACTCTTGTTTAAAGCATGTGGGATATCCGGATTGGTGGGGTGAGCAATCCTCACAAAATGGAAAGGGAAAGAAAAGGCAAAATGCCACGGCAACTGCTGAATGAACAAGAGGGCGAGAGTCTTTCAGCATTCGAGCCAACATTGTACAAGTGAATGATGTTGATGGCGCAGGGATGACAGATGCAGAGCGTGC
Organism: Adenophora triphylla var. japonica; assembly: GCA_022495995.1. Classification (NCBI taxonomy): domain Eukaryota; kingdom Viridiplantae; phylum Streptophyta; class Magnoliopsida; order Asterales; family Campanulaceae; genus Adenophora; species Adenophora triphylla. The sequence goes on from JAFEMH010004626.1 coordinate 104,052, forward strand.
TCAACTCTTTGGACTCACAAGTGAATGGAACAGTTTCAAAGCCATGGTGCAGACCAACGTTAAAAGTAATGAGCGCATGAATGGTAAGACGGATGATGAGCCTTGACTAGTGGATAGCGGGGCTAACCGACATATAACGGGAAACCTTGTGTTGCTTAGCAATGTTAGTAACATTAAATCCATTTGAGTAGAATTGCTCAATGGGAAGCACATCATATCCACAAAAGAAGGCGATGTTAAAATCGGGCCTAAACTTGTTCTACTAAATGTGTTATATGCTCCGTCATTCAATTGCAATATGCTATCTGTCTCTCAGTTGATTTGTGACTCAAATAATTTTGTTTAATTTCTGACAAACTTTGTGTAATACACGACCGAACCTCGAAGATGTTGATTGGTGCGGGTGAACAAAATGAGGGGTTGTACTACTTGAGAAAGTCTACCGAAGCACGAGTCTGCAGCGCTAAGGAACTTGTGAAGCATGAGTTATGGCATCAGCGGTTGGGACATTCATCAAGTAGTTAGTTTGCTTCCAATTGTAAGTCAGAATAGTGCTAATAAAGATGTTTGTGAAATTTGTTGCAAAGCCAAACAAACTAGAGATAAATTTTTGCCTAGTGAGAACAATTCCGAAGGATTTTTGATTTAATTCATGTTGATCTTTGGGGTGATTATCGGACACCTGCTTTGTGTGGAGCAAATTATTTTTTAACTATTGTGGATGTGCTCTCGCGCTGTGTGGGTATATATAATAAACTCAAAAAGTGATGCGCCTCACACTTTAAAAAATTATCTTGCCATGGTTGACCGCCAGTTTAATAAACGTGTCAAATTGGTGTGAAGTGACAATGGGAAAGAATTCACATGTTTTGAAAAATACTTTGCTGAAAATGGAATTGTGTTTCTGATGGATGTGGTTTTACCCATCCAAAAGATATATTTCCAAGCTTATTTTATGTTCAAACCTTGGGAATTTAATGTGTTTTGTTAATATTTTGAAAGTACAGGGGTGGGTTGAAGTGCAATTAGGCAGAATATGGAGGACATAAGCTTGTTTTGAAAGTACAGGGGCTAAACTGCAATTATGTGAAAGTTTAAGGCTGCAACTGGAAACTAGAAAGCTAAAAGGCACGACTTGTGCTAAAAGGAATGATTCGTGCCATGCGTTGGTTTGTAAGTGATCCTATCAGAACGACTTAGATAAAGACCACAACTCGTACTACGACTTGAAACCAAAAGAATGAGTCGTGACCATTGGAACGACTCGTGCTAAATGCCGGTTGATGACGTCACCTTGGCCGCTTTTGCAGTTTATTTTTGAAAACTTTTTTTTTATTGAATTTCCTTTCCTTATTGTATTAGGTTATTTGAGGAGTATAAATACTTTCTTTTAGAACAATATTAGGGGGGACTTTTCCTTTGGAGGATTCAAGTATTAGCAAGAATTGAAGCACTTTATTTTAGAGTTTTATCATCAAGATTCCAGGTTTTATTATTTTAATTCAATATTTGTGATTGATATCATGAATATGCGTGGCTAATTTTCTTGTTCATGGATTGGGTATAAACGGTGTCAAAGTTTTATGCTAAAAACCTAATTTAAATTTCAATTAATTTCTTGTTCTTAAAAGTTGTTCTTCATAATATTTATGGTTTTTATTAGATCATTAACGTGAGTAATAATTACCGGATTAAACTTTGTGAATTAGATTTAATCGGTTACATAATTGTATCGAGAAGATATAGGTTCGTATATTCCTTGGATTTTAATGCAATCTTAAATTATTGAGTGACGTAACTGAAAACTTAGTAATTGAGATTAGAAGGGTTGCAAATCGCACACCAAACCGTCCCAACTCTTAGGCTAGTGAATGAACCCTTGAATTTGATTGAATTCAAATCATAACCTAGCATTGGCTAAATAAGCTCGTTCTCACTCAGTCTCTGTGGATTCGACCATTGCTTGTGCATACTACTACAACGGTAGCTTGTACGCTTGCGAGGAATTTTAACTGAGAAAAATATTCATCAGTTTCACCCACATGTATTCGCACTTCAAAACAAAATTGGAGAGTAGAAAGAAAGCACCGTTACATTTTGAACGTAGCATGTGCCTTACGGTTTCAGGCTGATTTGCCAATTAGGTTTTGGGGTGAGTGTGTTTTGACAGCTGGATAATTGATTAATCGCACCCATTCAAAATTATTTCATGAGAAAAGTCCGTGTGAAATTATTTTTGGTAGAGCACTCACTTATAAACATATTAGGGTTTTCGGTTATCTCCATTATGCCCAATATTCACGTCGTGATAATGATAAGTTTGCTAGTAGAAGTTGAAAGTGTGTTTATTTGGGCTATCCCTTTGGCAAGAAAGGTGGTTATTGCATTACCTTGAGGAAAACACTTGTCTCCCATGATGTTGTTTTTGTATAATCAAAATTCTCATTCATTGGTCAAAGTGATAGTCTAAATGAAGAGGTTATTGATCCCGATTCCATTTTTTATAGTCCTGATGAGACAGTTATTAGGGATACCGGCGCTTCTGAGCAAGGCGCAGATGTTGAAATTCCCATTGAAGCGCCCCTTCTGAATAATGACCACACTAATGAGGCGCATATGCCTACTACTGAGGAGCCTCTTGTGCATGATAACCATACTAATAAAGCGCATGTTCCTTCCACTGAGGCGCCTAACACTGAGTTGTTCCAAATGAAGCACTTGAACCTACCACGGAGGAAGTATCTGATAATTTGGGTAGAGGAAAACGTACAAAGGTTCCCTCCTCACGGTATACAAGCGTCGAGTATGATTTGAGCACATCTCAGACACACATTATTCGAGCTAGCCCCTCGTCCAGTCACTCTCTCCAAACAAGTCTTCAGGTAATCGATATCCTTTATCACATTTTGTCAATTGCACTAAATTTTCTTCTGCACATCATTGTTTTTTGGCCGCAATTGATACATGTGTTGAGCCTAGAAACTTTGCAGAGGCCGAAAAGTCGGAAGAGTGGAGGGCAGCCATGAACTCTGTTGGTCCCAAAGGTGGCAACAAGGGTGAAAAATAGCTAGAGGGGAGGTGAATAGCTATTACAAATTTTTTTGCCCCCTTGTAAAACTAAACCTCTTAGCTTACAAAACCGCTTGCAGTGTATTAGAAACTGCAAGTATAGTTGTAAAATGCACAGCGGAATATTTGAGTTACAAAGCGGTTTTGGAGGTGTGGTTTGCAAAGCGATTTATAGTGCGGTTTTGTGAGCAGTTATAAAACTGAAAGTGAGGTTTGACAAAGTTAACTCCAAACACAATTCTCAATAATGGATAACTACAAATAAGATCAAACAGAGAGAAAGATAGATAATTAATAAGCATAAGAAATAATAAATGCAGAAATGTAAGAACACAATATTTGGAGTGGTTCAATCGATAAACGATCCACGTCCACTACCAAGATGGTTAGTCTTGGATTTTCTAAGAGTGATTTTATATTGAGTATGAGAGATTACAAAGTACAAAGTACAATACTCAGATTTAAAATCTATTTTATGAAGAACAAATCCTAGACTATAACCAGTGTATCTCAAATGAATAATCTATGTGATTAAACAAGTGAGGTGTGTGTGTGTGTGTTTACAAGATCAAGGCTCTTAGATCTATAAGATGGAGAGCACAATGATTCTTGATGTGTTAAGGCTTGGTTTCTTGGCTGGGATATATTTCTTGAAGTAGAAGATGAAGATTCAAAGGACTAAGAATTTTCTGGGCAGAGCTTCAGCTTCTTATGAACTCACAGCAAATCAATTTCTCAAGCAATCTTCAAGTGGTGAAGATTAGGGGTATTTATACCCAAGCACCAATGAACTAGCCGTTGGATACAGCTGTTGCAAGGACTGTACTGATGCTTTCCCATTGGTCCACAATATCCACTTTTGTCCTTGGTACAATAGTTACAGGAAAAGCTGATCAGGCTCCAGCTGCAAATAAGGTACTTAGGACATCTGTCACCTTTTCAAAATCCTTGCAGATCTTCTCTGGCATTGAGTCACGTGACAAGATATGGTGGTTGACATTTGATATTGCTGACGTGGATTCCAACGGTCAAATGTGGTTCACTTCAAGTCTTCAATCATTGGAGCGGTCTGGTGGGGAGCGGTTTTGACAAGAGCGGTTTTACTAGTGGAGGATCTAACAGTGCGGTCAAGATGTTGGAAATGCAATGCGGTTTGCATTGGAGCGGTTCACTACTTTGAGTTTGCACTGGAGTTCAAAGGTGGTTTCAGACAAGGATCCCACAAAGCAATTGCATGGAGCGGTTCTGCTAGGCGGTTTGACAAGGTGGTCTGAAACATTTGAACCGCATCCTCATATCCAATGAGTCTTGTGCCAGTCTTCAAGCCTAATTTATCATATTCTATAAAATGGACTTAGCTAAAAAATTGAAGTCTAAGCTTCATTACATATGGGCCTAAAGTCCTTAAAATAGAGAGGAGATTATGGTATCAATCAAATCTTAAGCTAATCTAGGAGGGTTAAAGTAAGCATACCCAACAAACTCTGAGTTTGATGCTCTAGATTAGAATGGGACATGGGAACTGGTGGATGCCCCTATTCGTAGAAAGGTTATTGAGAGCAAATGGGTGTATAAAATCAAATATAAGGCAGATGGAACGTTGGAACGATACAAGGCACGACTGGTAATTCTGGGTAATCGTCAAGTGGAAGGCATAGACTACACAGAAACTCCAACGGTTAAAATGGTTATAGTACGAGTGTTTCTTGCAATTGTCGTGGCTTGTGGTTGGGAACTTCATCAAATGGATGTTCACAATGCGTTCTTACATGGAGATCTGAGTGAGGAGGTATATATGAAGCTTCCCTTGGGGTACCAACCCCATATGTCTGGAAAAGTATGCAAGCTCCAAAAGTCCTTGTATGGGTTCGCCAGACGTCTCGTTGTTGGTTTGCAAAGCTATCTGTTGCATTAAATAAGTACGGTTTTGTTCAATCGTACTCAGATTATTCGCTATTTTCTTATCAGAAGGACGATATCGACATACATATCTTGATTTACGTTGACGATTTGGTCTTTGCGGGTAATGATACCGCTGCCATTAATAACAGACAAGATTATTTACGTCGTTGTTTCAAAATGAAAGATCTCGAGCGCCTGAAGTATTTCTTGGGAATAGAGGTTGCACGCCACTCGGATGGGATCTTCCTGTATCAAAGGAAATACGCCCTTGATATTCTCTCTGAAACTGGTCTTCTTTTAGCACGTCCGACGAATACTCATATCGAGCAGAATCATCGGTTGGCTTTGACTGGTGACGATCTCTTGTCTAACCCTGAACGCTATCGACGTCTTGTTGGATGTTTAATCTATCTCACTATCACAAGACCAAAGCTCTCTTACTGTGTTCATAACCTTGCATAGTTTATGAAAACACCCAAGCTTGCTCATTGGCATGCGGATTTACGAGTGGTTTTCTATCTTAAGGGCCATCCTGGCCAGGGGATTCCATTGCGCGTCGACTCGGATCTTCGACCATATGCCTATTGTGACTCTGAATGGGCTGCCCCATTACTCGTCATTCCTTAACAGTGTACTTTGTGTTCTTAGGTAGTTCTCCTGTGTCTAAAAAGCAAACCACCATTGCTCGCTTTTTGGCTGAAGCTGAGTATCGCTCTATGGCAAGCGCGACGTGTGAACTTACATGGATGTGTGGTCTCTTACTGTCCTTTGGGATAACTCTCTCAGCTCATATGACTCTATTGTGTGATAGTCAGTCACTTATTCACATCGCACAGAATTCTGTTTTTCATGAGCGCACTAAAAATATTGAGGTTGATTGTCACCTTATACGTGACGCCATTCAGTCTAGCCTCATCTCTACGAAATATGTTCACGCTTCTGCTCAGTTAGCAGATGTTCTTATAAAGGCGATTGAAACTAGACAATTCACTATCTTACTTAGGAAGTTGGGAGTTTGTAACCTTCACATTCCAACTTGAGGGGGTGTTGGAGGAGCGCCCTAGGGATGTGAGCGCTTCATGGACGAGCACCGGGAGGAACACAGAAGGGCACCGGGAGGGAGCTCAGGATATGGGGCACTGAAAAGAGCAAACGTGAAGTTGAGCGCGCCTAGACAGAGCGCTCTTGAAGGACTCTATTCTCTCTTTATATATATCTTATCCTTATTTATCTATATCTAGTAGTTAGCGACATTATATGGATTGACATCGTATATCAAGTAGTTAGCGACGTTATAGGGATCGATAGAGTATATCAAATAGTTAGCGAAATCATAAGGATTGATATCGTAATTATAGATATTGATTTGTATCAATATTATATTAAAATTTCTAGATTGTATATAAATTCATTAGCAACATTGAAATGAAGAGAGAAAAATTCTTCCCTCTTAATTCCAACTGGGGAGCATATGAATAAATCAAAGGCGATGGCTACAACAAAGCAAGAAAGCATTGAGGTAGCAGCAGAAGCGTATGGACAAAAAATCTGTTGTTTTTAGTTGGTATGGGACTGTACATGAGATAGTCACATGCAATACAATTGGAATTTGGTGGTCCAAATAATTAGTGTCTACTTTTGTATCAATTGTCCAAAAATATTGGCTGTATTTGTAATGGCAATGGGTCATTTAAAAGGTGATCCCAATTTGAACATGACATCTCATATTTGATATTTTATGGCCTATAAAATAAACCAACATCTCTATCTTTTTTTTTTTTTTTTTTTTTTTTGATACCATGCGGGTTACCGAATTTCACGGACTAATCCCTGACCACCACCGCAGAGTCTCGGCCGATTATCTTTGGCGGAGGTAAATCGCGGGATGTGCGCCCTATGCAAAGGATGGCTAAGCACTTCTTATACTCCGTGAGCCCCAAGGGAGCCCTCCTACAAGGCATTTACATCACTCTTACATCACCAATTGGCTGCTCCAGCTGCTCCTGCCGAGGCAATTGCATCACTCTTACAACACCAATTGGCTGCTCCAGCTGCTCCTGCCAAGATTCGAACTCCCCACACTGAGGATACAAGCCCAGCAATGCTGCTTCCTTAACTGCACGGATGTGCCCCGGGAGGCTCCTAAGAACCCTGAAACCAAGGTAGGAATTAAAGCCCAAAAAATCTCCTTGAGGGGACTCGAACCGATGACCTTCCCTTCGGGAGGCCACCAAGATACCACTGAGCCAAGGCCCTTTAGGTAACCAACATCTCTATCTCATTACCAATCTACATATGAAAACCCTATCTAACATCCGGGAGCTGATTCAGAATTTTACCTTAGCGATACAAAATCTAAAATTATAATTATTCTTATGAAATTAAAATATAAAATTTTAAATAATTAATGTTTTAGTAAACGGAACTACGGTGGACTAAAGAGTTGATATTTTAAAAAACGTGTTTTTTTCTAAGAAAAATCATTTTTACACTGTCATTTAATAATACATGCAGTGTCTTCTTTAGACTGACATTTTTTTATACCAACACTGTCACTTTTTTACCTTAAACTGACACTTAATAATACATGCACTGGCACTTTTCACACTGATATTTGTTTACACTAACACTGGCACTTTTTAACACTAATACTGACATTTTTTTACACTGACACTTAATAATACATGCACTGACACTTTTACACTGCATGATACTCTTTATACTGGCACTTTGTTATACTAATACAAACACTTTTTTACACTAACACTGACACTTAATAATACATGCAATGACACTCTTTACACTGGCACTTTGTTACACTAACACTGACACTGACACTTAATAATACATGTAATGACACTGTTTACACCAGCACTTTGTTACTATAACACTGACACTAGCGAAAGAATCAAACACGTTTTTTCTAAAATTAAAAAAAAAAAAACACGTTTTTTGTACAATTAATTTAACAATTTGCCTAAATTGAAAAATAATTTAAAAAATAGCCCAAATTGAGAGGCTATTAAATGGGGCCAAATTGGAGGAGAGGGAGAAAGTATCTGAAAATTGGACGTGAAGTTTGTCATGCAAGGGTTCAAACACAGGCTATTTATGTCTAAATATATACTATGAACTTTAACAATCTGTACTTGTACTAGGCAACTTTTATATACTCCTATTCAATTTGTGCACGAATATATATACTTCCTCCGTCCCGGTTTAAAAGTCACAAATTTTTTTTTTTGGCGTCTCATTTAAAAAGGCACTTTCCCAAAAAAGAAACCTTAAATTACTATTATCTCCACTCATTCTCTCTCCTACTTTACTTTTACACTCACAACATTCTCTTTCTTACATCACCTCTCACTCATTCTCTCTCCTATTTAATTTTTCATACTCACAACATTTAAACTTTTTCTCTTTCCTACATCACTTTCCTCAATTTGCGTTCCCTCTCCATTTTTTGCCTTTTAGGCGAGGACGGAGGAGTATATATATATATATATATATATATATATATATATATATATATATATATATATATATATATACTCCCTCCCTCCGTCCACATACTTACTTCACACTTTCTATTTCTATTTTGGACGTTCAAATACATACTTCACACTTTGTTTTTTACTTAAAATGAAAAGTTTATATCATTAAAATATTAACCCTACTCCACTCATTCTCTCTCCTACATTATTTTAATACTCACAACACTATTATAATTTGCTATTCCCTATCACTATGTGGACGGAGGGAGTATATTCCATGTTAATTATGGGAATTTTGCGAGTGTACTTACGTTGTTGTAGATTCACCCTTGTTAACATCTAACTTCTTGTTTAATATCTCATTTGTGGAAATTAAAAATTCAGTAATTAAAATGACAAAAAGGCCATATCTAGAAATAGAATAATTATAATACAATTTTCAAGAAATTACAAACAAATATGTAAATGTTTATTGATAGAAAAATAAAATGAGATTTTTTTGGACAATGGGTTATATCCATTTTGAAATTTAGAGTTCCGGAAGCATTGGATGCCAAACAAACCTTAAAACCATTTCTCTTCTCATGAGTAAAGCAAAGGGACCCACTAAGATAGGGGGGCCACAAAGAGTAATGGTGGGGCCAAGGATCTCAGCTGTTAAAACAGTCATAACTCAAGTGAAATACTTTTTCTTTCAATCTGTCAATCTGAATCCACCCAAGTTTGATGCATCAACTACCTGTCATATTTACCTCTCTGTTTTTCAAATTGGATATCATTGATATTAGAAAAATAATTTTAATTTCATATTGCTGTTAATTTATTGAAATTTAACCAAAATGTTTAAAATTTAATTATTTTGATGATTTAGAGAGTAATTTTTTTTTTTTGTTTAAAAATGTGGTATTCCTTTAAATACTACACATGATTTGCGAGTCACATGGGTACGACTGATATCATTTGAGATATGTAAATCATTAGATCACTTATGATATACTCCCTCCGTCCCACGTGAATGCAAACTTATTTATATTTTGGTCCGTCCCACGTGAATGCAAACTTCCCAAAATGGCAAAGAATATTCACTATTCCACCCACTCATTCTCTCTCCTACTTCACTTTTACACTCACAACATTCTCTCTCCTCACTATTCCTTCCACTCATTCTCTCTCCTATTTAATTTTTCATACTCACAACATTTAACTTTTTCTCTTTCTTACATCACTATTCCTTAATTCCCACACCCAAAAGTTAGTCCACATTCACGTGGGACGGTGGAAGTATTGAAATTTTAAATGATAAAAACAAGAAAAATAAAAGGACAAACTACACAATTCTATCACCAAGTTTACCAGAATTGCAATTTGGGATACATAACCAAAAGTTACAATTTAGTACAATATATTCACACAAAATATCAATTCAAGACAATTTGGACGGTAATTAAAATATAATGGACGGCGATCAACAGAGCTCAACGAAACTAATGGAAATGTTAACAAGTTTTTTTAAAAAAAATTACATTATACACCCTTAAATTTCAAAAAATATGCATTTATCACTAATTTGATGTAATTTTCAAAGAAAGCTTGTTATTTCCATCAATTTTATTAAGCTCTGTTAATCGCCATCTTTCATTTTTTGAATTTCGTCCAAAATTATCTTGAATTGCCATTTTGTAGGAATATAGTGTACCGAATTGCAACTTTTGGTATTGTGTGCTCCAAATTGCAATTTTGGGTATACTTGGAGGTAGTATGGTGCAATTTGCCCTAAAAGAAAGACAAAAGAACATACAAAAGGATCATTTATATCGTAAAGATAATTGACTACATCTGGAGCATTGCCATGTTATAATAGTACACTATAAGCTTTGTCAGTAGTGTTATAATTATTTATGGTAATCACATAATGTTTATATATGTGTACAAGAAAACAATTTTTTTAAAAAAAAGTAAAACATAAACCTAATTCATGAGGAAATGTAGAAGAAAAATATAATTTTCGGCCCCTCTGCACATGTCCAAAGCACTCGACTAGAAAATCGACAGTCGCCTCTGAGCGTTTGGTCAAAGCATTCGTCTAAAGCCCCAACACGAGCGTTACACCATTTGTGTTTGGAGAGAGCGCTCATGGCGCCCGTCTGACGTCTAGTTTCATTATTTATGTTATTTCTTTGTCTTTTGATTCGTTTATGCCAAATTCTGCATCACGAATTGCACCTACAAAAATAATGTCTCAGATGTTGTTCATTATTTACAACATCTACATCTGATTCATCTTCCTTCAACCCAACACCAAAGTGCATCTGCTAATCTTAAATACTACCCTACAATTAAAGGACACTCACCCATTTAATGTTAAGTCAGGATATTTCAATATAAACTCTTTATGGAGTGTTAAATAACTAGTGATAATTACATGCAACACTAAGATAGAAATTAAAGAAAAACAAAAAAAAAAGTGAAATATATTTATAAATTATGAAAAACTTCCTTAAACACTGTATTATAAGTACATAGATCAGATTGACAGAGCTTATTATCATTACAAATCAATATTTTAAGAACATCAGTTGCCAATCTAAACAAATCAAATCAAGGTACGAACTCCGTCTCACTTTAAATTATAAAATAATAATTATTAATAAAGAAAACAAAATAGAAATATTATTTTTTTCATCTCAAATAAATACTTTAGAAAATATACTTCTATAAGAAATTATATTATTAATTTCAAAAATAAATATTACTTTCGACTCAAATTGAATAATCAAAAAATAATACCACATTTTTTATCCAAAAAATTGAGCATTACTTCCTTCATCCGAATGAATATTTTAAAAAATAATACTACTTCATACGCCTCTAAAATTAATGTTTGTAATATTAGTGCATTCATCTCAAAATAAGACATTAAGATAACATTAATTTTTTTGACGCATAAAGTAGTATTCTTTTTATAAATGTTCATTGAGACGAAGGAATCCATATTTATTTCTTTTATGACCTAGAAAAAATTCGACTGTTTAAGAAAATAATTATTTCAATTCAAAAATGAATATTACTTTCGATTCAAAATGAATACTATTTTTTATATCCAAAAATAAATTGCGTCCTTTCTCTCAATCAGCAAATTAATGTTCATTGGGATGAAAAAAATAATGTTCATTTTTTTTGGAAAAAAAATGAAGTATTATTTTTTTGGTTATTCATTTTGAGTCGAAAGTAATATTTATTTTTGAAATGAAGATTATAATTTTTTATAGAAGCATATATTTTAAATTATTTATTTAAGATGGAGAAAATAATTTTATATATAGCCTTCTTTAGTAATAATTACTAGTACTAATTCCCGTGCCAAAGGCACGGAGTGACGCCTACACAATTGTGATTCTACTAAATTCAATTCCCCCTTCCAATATTGACACGTCGTGCTAGTTTTGCAAATGACCGGACCTAATTGGTAACTATAAATGGGTTATCAGTTAGTAATGCCAGTTTGTTTAAAAATAAAAATAAAAAATTAGGCTCAGAATTTTACGGAAGTACTCACTTCTTGATATGATTTAAGAACTGATCTGCAACAATTGTTGGTGAGTAAGAATGTCATTTATACTTTTTTTTAAATTCATAATTATGATATACTTTTAAAATTACCAACATATTTGGGTGGAGTAGATTAACTAAATGTAATTTCAACAATGAGGAACCGAATCAGTTTTTATATTTTTAAAGTGGAAAGTTAAGTTAACACACGTTGAAAGAAGAAGAGGGGGGTATAAACAGTTGGTCGAGGGGAAGGTTTTAGGCCGTTGGATCAAATTGAGAGGCTGAGATCATATAACTGCAATGGATAGTGGGAACGATCGGTTATATTGATTAATTTTCAGCCATTGGATCCAATTTTTGAGATTTAATCTGGACCACTCTTTATCTTGACTGTTATCTTCATTCTCTATTATAATATAGATTTTGATCGTCACGTATTGATTACAAAGGAAAACAATGACTCCCTAAAAAAAATTCTAAACGTACTTCATGAAGGCAATTTAAAGTTGATTAGTACATCCATTGGAATTTTATCACGCTTTGAACTATTATACATTGTATCATGTATAATAATTTAAAGCATTACAATATACTCCTTCCGTTCCAATTCAAGGTTTATCATTTTGGTGTTGACATAAAATTTAAGAAAAGTGTTGAGTGGAAAATGGTTGTGAGAGAGAATAAGTGAGTGGGTAAGATAAGTGGGGCCCATAATTTATGAATGTGTGAGGGAGAAAAGTTAGTGGGTATGACAAGTGAGACTCATAATTTATGAATGTGTGAGGGAAAAAAGTTAGTGGGTATGACAAGTGAGACCCATAATTTATGAATGTGTGAGGGAGAAAAGTTAGTGGGTATGACAAGTGAGACTCATAATTTATGAATGTGTGAGGGAGAAAAGTTAGTGGGTATGACAAGTGAGACCCATAATTTATGAATGTGTGAGGGAGAAAAGTTAGTGGGTATGACAAGTGAGACCCATAATTTATGAATGTGAGTATGAGAAGTGGGGTATGTATAATAGAATATTAATAAAACTTTTTCATTTTAGTAAGAGTGAAGCTTCTATCGGAACGCCCATTTGAGTAAAAGGTGAAGCTTCAGATGAGACGGAGGGAGTATTTTTAATGGTTAACACCTATGAAATAATTGAAATATTCATTTTTCTTAATTAACACTCTCTATCTCTATTATCTCTATTCTATTTAAGGGCTCGTTTGGTAGGCCGATAGGATTAGCATGCATTAATAGGGAGGAGGTTATTAGTCCAAAGATTAATAATACCACCCTTTTTTAGGATAAATAAGAAGGGGACTAATAATCCTATCCGATCATTTATTGACATACCAAACGGCCCCTAATTTTCTTACTAATCTGGCCATATTTACAAAAGTAATGTAGGGGAACTATAGGGTCTTGATCTTGATACTGAGGCCGGATATGTGATTGAATCGTGTATAATCCACTTTTCGAATAAAGTATTTCGACCCTTAATGCCTGGGTTACACAAAATCTTTATTGGGATAAGACAATCACGCAATTTGTTTCTAGGCAAAGAGAACAAATCTAAACTTGAGAATTGTTTGTGCTTTCGTTATTGTTGTAACACTCTTGTATGTTGTGTGTGTTCTGGAAATGAGATCAAACATCCGTATTTAAACGAGATGGAGAGGTATCGCAAAAGGGTACATTCAAAAGACATGACTTTAGCCAAGCAATGTGTCTTTTCACTTTGAAAAGGCACTGTTCAGAACCGCTCGCCGAGTCAAGGGACTCGCTCGGCCGAGCACATATGTCTAGTGAAATTCTGCCAAGCTGCACGGCCGTGTCTTATGAACTGCACGGCCGTGTTGTTCATACTGCTCGGCCGAGCAAGGCACATGCCTCAGCCGAGCAAGACACTCCAGAGACTTGGCCAATCTGCTAAGCTCTGCTCGGCCGAGTCAAGGACTCTGCTCGGCCGAGCACAACAGCAAAATTTGCTACCTATTAACTTTTACTTCTTTATCGAGGTTGACTTCGTTTTAGCTCAAACGAGTGTGTACTCCACACTTTTCCTTACTCGTATCCGAGTCTAATACGAATCACATTGATCTCTTAGTAAATCACCATTACAATAAAATAAGTTGATGATACTAAAATCACCAACAAATCCCCTCCATTTTAGTGTAATCCTTTGATTTACTAAACTTTATAAATAACGAAACAAACGAATGCATAAATGAAAATGTCTTGCGATTGAATTTTCATCTTAGTATAATACACATTTCAAATACTCGAGAATCGGGGTGTCCTAACAATTGAACCCGTCAACTCATATGAATACCTGAAGATACTATACACATAAGTTCAGTACAATTCTCTTTGTTTAACCTTGACACTATTACAAGCCATGTGTCCATATCCAATAGTGAACATATAGGAAGCCAAGTCCTAGCTTCTTGAAGCGGCAAAACTTCATGTCCACATAGGTAGTTCCTTTAATCTTGCACCTGCATTTGCAATTTTTCTAAGGAACTATTAAGAAGATATTCTTCAACCTAACCTTTACTTGCGAATGTCCGAACACATACCTTAAAAGATAATAACACGTGTTCCAATCTCCAACCGGCGAGCTTTCCACATTGAATTCAAGCTTCTAACGTTGTATTAAAAGGGAATTGGGTATCTCACAATTAGAGGATTAAATGGACTTTAATCCCATTCCCATTGCGAGACTTATTTACCAAGTCTCTGGCTAATCCCTTCGTCAAGTGGTCGCCCAAATTTTGTTGCGACCGAACAAACTCAACCGATATCACACCATTCATGATTAACTCCCGAATCATACTATGTCTGACACCCAAGTGTCTAGACTTGCCATTATAAATCTGACTATAGGCCCTAGCCAAGGTGGCAGCACTATCACAATGGATAGACATTGGTGATATCAGTTTTGGCCATAATGGAATATCATATATCAAGTTTCGAAGCCACTCCGCTTCTTTTCCAAACGGCGACAATGCTACAAACTCAGCTTCCATTGTAGAATGTGTAATACATGTCTGCTTTTTGGAAGCCCAAGAAATGGCACCTCCTCCAAGCAAGAACACCCAACCACTAGTAGAAGATGAATCTTCTTGGTTGATCCAACTAGCATCTGTGTAACCTTCTAATATAGAAGGATGTCCTCTATAACACAAACCATAGTCCAAAGTACCTTTTAAGTACTTGAACACCCTTATTATAGCATGCCAATGCTGTCTACTAGGATTACTAGTAAACTCCGCTCAATCGTCCAACCGCATAAGCAATATCGTGTCGAGTGCCCGTCATAGCATACATCAAACTGCCTATGGCTTTTGAGTATTCGAGCTGTGACACAGGTTTACCAGTGTTTGATACAAGTTTCTCAGTAGGATCCATGGGAGTACTAACTTTAGAACAATTATCACATTTAAACCTTTTGAGAATTTTCTCAATATAATGAGATTGTGAAATTGCAATTCCCTTGTTCATCCGTTTAATCTTTATACCAAGAATTACGTCGGCTTCTCCCATGTCCTTCATAGAAAACTTTGATGACAAAAACTTCTTAGTTTCATCAACTACATTTTGGTCTGTGCCAAAAATTAACATGTCATCAACATATAGGCGTATGATTACACCTTTACCGGATTCATCAAATCTCGCTATATACACATTTGTTTGACCGATTTAATACAAAACCATTCGACAAAACAACCTCATCAAACTTTTGATGCCACTGCTTAGGTGCTTGCTTCAGCCCATACAATGACTTAGTTAACTTACATACCTTATGCTCATTACCTGGCATAACAAATCCTTCTGGTTGTTTCATATACACTTCTTCTTCCAAATCACCATTTAAAAATGTTGTTTTGACATCCATTAGATGGATCAATAGATTCTGAATAGCTGCCAAAGCTATCAGTAATCTAATGGTAGTGATACGAGCAACCGGTGCATAGGTATCGAAGTAATCGATCCCTTCCTTTTGTCTAAAGCCTTGGATTACCAATCGAGCTTTAAACTTGTCAATTGTTCCATCGAATTTCATCTTCTTTTTGAAGATCCATTTGCACCCCAAAGATTTACAGCCTGGTGGTAAATCAGACAAGACTCATGTATTATTTTCCACAATAGAACCAATCTCATCATCGATGGCTTCTTTTCAAAAACCAGCGTCTCAAGATTTTATTGCTTCATCATAGGTTCTTGGATCCTCCTCTATACTATAACAGTAAGAGTATTGAGATTCAATTTGATCTCTTGATCCCATAACTAAATATAGTTGAAAATCAGAATCATATGATTTAGCTTTCCTTACTCTTTTGCTTTTACGAGGTTCGGGTATCTCATTTGGTGTCTCAACTGAATGATCACCCATTTGAGATTCAGCCGACATTGATATAATGTCCTTGGGTCTATGTAACGACCCTGACCCTAGGCACTAATTTAACTTCATATTGTGTGCTTTTAATATTATTGTTAATATTATGTGTCCATTTTATATCCTTGATTTCTTATATTAGGATGAGATGATTGGGAAATAAATAATTTTCTTGGAAGAAGTATAAAAAAAATAAATGGATAAAATAAATAAAATGTGGGTAGTTAAATTTCTTTGTGTAGGGGAAAGATTGTAGAGGATGTAAAGTAAATCCTTAAAAATATGTAGGGGCTTTGGTGTAGTAGGGGAAAGACTTTTATTAAAATAGTATGTGGGGCCATACCCCTTAAATCCCTCCCCTTTCCCCTCCTTAGTCAATATCCTTCATACTCCTTCATACTCTTCCATACTCTTCCTCCTTTTTCCTCATCATTCTCCTTACTTCCTCCTAAGAAATTCCATGGAGGCTCCTTCTTGAAGCCTCACTTTCCAAGTCCCTAGAGCCTCCAATTCTTCTCCATTTGGCAATTCAAATGTACTTCCGTGTTCGGGGTGAAGAGAGGAGCACATCAAGACAAGAAAATCCTCATTCCATCTTGTATTTGCTAAGGTGAGTTATTATGACTTTCCCTTCTTTAAATGTTCATAAACTATGAATGTTGTTATTGTTAAATGATGGTTTGATGCTTGGAAACCTTCTTAGAATGGAGGAATTGGTTAAAGTTATGGAAGGATGTTGTTGTTCATAGAAGATGATCAAGAAGTGGATGAAAATGGGTTAAGTTAAATGAAGATAATTGAATTAGGATTGTGGTAGGAAATGTATAGGAAATCAAGTTGTATAGGATTGAGGTTTATGTTGTTTGGGTTTGATTGATTTAGAATGAAGTAGTAAATATTTGGGAGTCTTTCATGAGCATCAAAAATGGGAAAGAATTATAAAGGGGAAAACCTTCTTGGATTGAGGAATTTGTTAGTTTATAGAAAATGTGGTGTTATTGTTCATGGAGGTGATAAAGAGTAAAATGATATGGTTTAAGTAGAGATAAGAATGTTAAAAATGAAATGTAGTAGTGTAATGGGTAGAATAACTAAGTTGTAAGTGGGTTAAATCCATCTTACTTGGATTAGAATGGTTTAGAATGAGTTTTGGTGAAGTTAGCAACCCCCTTTTTATGCCTTTGTTCGCACATACCAGGTGCGCGCCCACTAGGACCGGGTGCGCGCCCGCTTTCATTCTGGTCACTTCCAGACGCGCACCCACCAGGACCAGGTGTGCGCCCACTAGGACCGGGTGCGCACCCACTCTGTTTTTCAGCATTTACCCATTTTTCATCCGTAATTCCCATTAGGTCCTCCAATAAATTGAACCTTTGATTTCTTAAAATACCGCACAAGTCCTTTTTACTCTCAAAAGGTCTCCGCTCCATTCCGTTCCACTTTTGCTTCCTTTCTTCACTTTAATCTACCATTTTTCCACCTAATTAACCTGTAGTCATAAAGACACTAGAAAATGCTTGGTAGACTTGTTTGGCAACGTAACCAATGTGACTCCAACTTGGTAAATTGAGCTTGAACCTTCATAGAGACCTCGTAAAATGGAATTGTCCGGAAAATGGTTGTTAAGCTTGATTCGTACTTCACCAATGTGGTTCGAACTTGGGAAGTAGATCATGAATTTTTATTAA
The DNA here is from genome assembly GCA_022495995.1 of Adenophora triphylla var. japonica. Lineage (NCBI taxonomy): Eukaryota > Viridiplantae > Streptophyta > Magnoliopsida > Asterales > Campanulaceae > Adenophora > Adenophora triphylla. Next base: position 122,150 of record JAFEMH010004626.1, read on the forward strand.
GGATATCCGAGGTTGTGTAATGACTTCATAGGAATGATTTATGGTACATGGTGACATTGTTATTCCAAGGGTGGATTATGTGGCATATTATTATATCGTTATCCCAAGTGTGGATTATTCGGTTATATTGTTACCTTATTTGATCTCATATTCATTGATTGTGCTATGTATAGTATATCACTTAAATGTTGCACTATGATATTGGTTGAACATGAGTATATTATACCATGTGGTTATATTGCTTAAATGTTGCACTATGATATAGGGGTGTAAACGAATCGAATCGAATCGAATATCATCGTATTCGATTCGTATTCGATTCGTATTCGAATATTAAAATCGATTCGTAATCGAATATTAAAATCGATTCGTATTCGATTCGAAATTAATATTCGAATTATTCGATTCGATTCGAGTATTCGATTTGAGGCCCAATACCCGGCCCAGCCCAATACCAAGCCCAACCCATTATTCGGCCCAGCCCAAACCTCAGCCTTGTGTGCAATGATTTGGCCGCCTGGGAGGATTAAACAAGCAGTAAAAAAAAAAAAGCTTTTAAAATCAGTAAGGTGGGACTGAACTGAAGTTGAATAAACAAAAAATCCATGTCCAGCAAAAATAAACTTGCATCCAATCTCTCATGCATCTTATGATGAACTCAAACCAACAATATTCCAAAGAAATTCCCCATAACTGAAGACCAGAAAGAAGTAAAATATGCAAACTTGGTTAAACAGTTTATTGGATTCTTCTCCATCCAAATGCTCAGTAAGACTGTTATATCACACATACTGACACCCATAAACACTTATTTTCAAAAGGTCTATAAGGAGATTGTAATGGACAGAAATTTCGAGCCAACTTGAGAATGTCGTCCACTGTGAATTAACAAAAATCCACAAAAACAACCCCACTGTCATTGACTTCCAAAAATGAAATTGAATAAAGAAGCAATATTAATGAATCAAATCATAGCAAGATTAATGAAACTAATCTAAGATTTATTAATGAGAGACAGAGAAAGGCGAGAGGTAGGGTTACCGGCGAGAGGATGGCCGTTGCTGGTAGAGGTGACGGCTGACGCGAAAACGGGGAGAGGGACTGAAGGGAAGTCACCGGAAATCAAGAAAAGCAGCCAGGCGAGGCGAGGCGCCGGCGAGGTGAGGCAGCGCCGGCGAGGTGAGGCGACGGTAAAGGATCTGTAGGGAGCGCCGTCGTCGTCGTTCCTCAGTTATACTTCTCTTCTCTCTGCTCTCTAGGTTAGGCGTTAGGGTTAGAAAGAAATTAGAAATAGTTTTCATTTTATATATATATATATATAATTATTAATTAATATTAAATAAATATATATATATATATATATATATATATATATATATTATTCGAATAATATTCGCGAATACTCGAATCGAATATCGTAATATATTATTCGTATTCGTTTACTAATCGAATCAATATAAAGATTCGAATTCGAATTCGAATTCGATTTTTTCGAATACGAATACCGAATACTCGAATCGAATATCGAATCGAATCAAAAAAGTTCGCTTCGTTTACAACCTTACTATGATATAGGTTGAACATGAGTATATTTTACCATGTGGCTATATTGCTTATCCCCTTTGTGGATTATATTTCAAGTATCTATTATGTGCTTGAACGTGTTATATTTTATGTGATTGGGGGGTATAATGGAATTCAATCAATTATTGATTTATTCTATAAGTGATTGAAGGTTCATCATACCTGTGACCTCTCCCCTCTCGTGGCCACAGACTGGGGTTATAGCATCTGTATTGAGCCAAAAGCCTTACAGAGTTGCTACTATCTTATATGGTTTCCTGGAAAATGGGTCTTATAAGATGTGAATATGCCTAAGCAGTTCACAGGAGATGAGTTATAATCATAACTGTCTCGGTTATATGATATTGGTTCTGGTGGATATGCATTCACAGAAATAGTGGAGTATTATGCCCACAGTGATATGACTTATGATTCAGACGGGAAAGGTAAACAAAGGTAACGGAAAGTGTTTACTGTTTTACCAATATGTGAGATGTACCTTGTTATGTGTTGCATCTTACCTGGCATATTGCTGCATTCATAATAGCTTGCTGAGATTTATTCTCACCCCTCTCCCTTTAATGTTTTTAGATCCTGAGACAGGCGGACCGGCCAAGTGAGGACGGAAAGGAGTTTGGACGTGGTATTTTGGGAATTGTCGGGGTACGTATAGGTTGGCGTAGAAGATGTATTTCGTATAATTCCTTTATGGAGTTTGTGTGTATAAAACTTGGTTTCTACATTATAACCAAAGTCTTTTATAATTAAAACAGGTTGTTACCTTTAAAGTTATTCAACTCTTCCTTCCATGTAGAGAGGAATGAAGTTGTTTTGAAATGATTATGTTCAGTATGTTTAAGTTGTAAGTTAAATCAAAGTTTTAAAAAGTTTAGGTGGTTTGAGTCCTTTTGGGGACGCTCTAGCTCGGGACACGGGTTAGGTTCCGGGTTGGGGTCCTCACAGTCTAGGTATTAAAGAGAAACGATTCTCATCAAAGATTGCATCTCTCGATTCTATAATTGTGTTAATAGAAATGAATTCATTAGGTTCTATAACATAAAACCTATATGCCTTGGAATGCTCAGCATATCCAACAAAGATGCAATCAATACCTTTTTCTCCCAACTTTTTCCTTCTAGGCTTACGGCCCTACAACCCCAAACTCGCAAAAATGTCAAGTTTGGTAGTTTCTTATACCAAAGCTCATATGAGGTAATTTTGTTCCTTTTATTAGGAACTCTATTCAATAAATGACAAGCCGTTAACATGGCTTCTCCCCAAAACCCGTCACTCAAGCCCGAGTAAGACAACATGGCGTTAACCATTTCTTCAAGAGTTCTATTCTTCCTTTCAGCCACACCATTTTGTTGTGGTACATAAGGAGCCGTAGTCTCATGAATTATCCCTACGGATTGAAAATATTTAGGATCATAATATTCACCACCTCTATCCGTACGCAAGGTTTTAATCAAGCCATTTAGTTGAAGTTCAACTTCGATTTTATAAATTTTAAATTTATCTAGGGCTTCATCTTTTGCATGCAGCAAATAAATATATCAAAACCTATAAGCATCATCTATAAAAGTGACAATATACTTTTTATTGCCTAAAGATGGAGTTGCATGAAAATCACATAAATCACTATGAATCAATTCAAGTTTTACAGAATTCCTTGTAACACTTTTAAAAGGTTTTCTAGTGATTTTTGTCGGCTATCACAAGTATTACACTTTTCCGTATTATTATCTATAACAGGAATCAAACCATCTTTAGACATTTCAAGCATTCTTTTATAGTGCACATGTCCTAACCGAGCATGCCATAATGAGAAATTGATAACAACAGAGGAAGTCATAAAAACAGAACTAGAGTTAACAGGAATTTTATTTAAATTCAACATGAACATTCCATTATTATAATAACCAAATCCTACAAATATACCCGACTTTGATAAGATATACTTATCGGATTCATAAACTTGTTTATAACCACACTTGTTCAAGACAGGACCAGAAATTAAATTCTTACGAAGTTTAGGTACATATAAAACATTAAACAAAGAAATAGTTTTTCCCGAACTGAATTCCAACACCACGCTTCCTCTTCCTTGAATAGGAGCGGAATGGTCATCACCCATGTAAAGGACAGATCCGTCTTCCATTGGTTCATATGTCTTGAACCAACAACGATCTTTACAAACATGAGTTGTGGCACCGGAATCAATCCACCACGCAATAGCATCATCCTGCACATAAAATGCCTCAGAAATTAGTGAAACAGAATTTTTAATAAATCTGTTCCAACTATGTATTAAATTCTGACCTTGGTTTTGAGAATGGTCCTTAGACCCCTTTCCCGAACCACTTGTGCTTGTGCCATTCTTGTTGTTTCCAACACGACAATCCTTCTTAAAGTGACCAGTTTTGCCACACTTTCAACATGCCAATTTAGGCTTCTTGTTGAGATCAGAACCATTGTCTTTGAAACTACGTTTCTTTTCTTTCTTTTTATTGTTTCCACCCTCATCAATCATATTGACTGAGGGTCCAACAACTTCTTTTCCTTTGCCTTTGTCATCCTCTTGCGCCCTAAGAGATTTCTCTATGCGCAAGTGACTACCAAGTTGAACCAAAGACAGATCGTCTTTACCATGTTTCAAAGTGTGTTTGAAATCCTTCCAGGAGGGAGGCAACTTATCAATCACACTTGAAACCGATATTGACTCATCCATCTTCAACCCATGTTGTGTATATTGTCCAAGGATTCTAAGGAGTTCATTGAATTGTTCCATGACAGGCCTTGAATCGACCATCTTGTAATTATTAAAATTACTTATAAGGAACTTCTTACTAGAAGCATCCTCTGACATGTACTTGGATTCAAGAGAATCCCATAACTCTTTAGCAGATTCCTCATTTTGATAAATGTCAAATAAAGAATCAGACATATCGTTTAATATGTGTCCTCTGCAGATGTAGTCATCGTTCTCCCACTTCGATCTACGTCTGACTGCTTCCAAGTTGTCATCTTCAAGCAATTCTGGAATAGGAGTAGACAGAACATACACCACTTTTAACGTTGTTAAAAGGAAGTGCATCTTCTTTTGCCAACGCCTGAAATCTTGTCCTTCAAATTTGTCTAGCTTTCCAAACTTAGTCGTCATCTCCTTCAAAGTACTTCCACCAGCCATGAGTATCACAAATACTTTATTCGTTTGTAGGAAAAATATAGGGTCTTGATCTTGATACTGAGGTCGGATATGTGATTGAATCGTGTATAATCCAATTTCCGAATAAAGTATTTCGACCCTTAATGCCTGGGTTACACAAAATATTTATTGGGATAAGACAATCACGCAATTTGTTTCTAGGCAAAGAGAACAAATCTAAACTTGAGAATTGTTTGTGCTTTCGTTATTGTTGTAACACTCTTGTATGTTGTGTGTGTTACAAATGAGATCAAACATCTGTATTTAAACAGATGGAGAGGTATCAGTAAAAGGGTACATTCAAAAGATATGACTTTAGCCAAGCAATGCGTCTTTTCACTTTGAAAAGACACCTGTTCAGAAACTGCTCGACCGAGTCAAGGGACTCGCTCGGCCGAGCACATATGTCTAGTGAAATTCTGCCAAGCTGCACGGCCGTGTCTTATGAACTGCACGGCAGTGTTGTTCATACTGCTCGGCCGAGCAAGGCACATGCCTCGGCCGAGCAAGACACTCCAGAGACTTCGCCAATCTGCTAAGCTCTGCTCGGCCGAGCACATCAGCAAAATGTGCTACCATTTAACTTTACTTCTTTATCGAGTTTGACTTCGTTTTAGCTCAAACGAGTGTGTACTCCACACTTTCCCTTACTCGTATCCGAGTCTAATACGAATCACATTGATCTTTTAGTAAATCACCATTACAATAAAATAAGTTGATAATACTAAAATCACCGACAAATAATGTATTAATTAAATTAAAATATTAATGATGTGGCCAACACATAAACAACGTAACAATCCATGTTCCAGTAGTATCAAATTCCAGTCACCCACTTCCTCACCTGCTTTTGTTTTTAGTTAAAGAAGATAATGACTAGAAAAGCACACTTATTTATGTCTTTAACCAACTTCCAAGAGCTTCCCAGTCCCAGCATAAAAATTAGAGCAAATAGCAAAAAACCAACATGTATATTATACTCCCTCCGTCCCATGTCATTGTGAACCATTTTTTCGGGCACAATAATTAAGGAGTATTATTAAGATAATGAAAATGTGTGGTAGGAAATGAAGAGAGAGAATGAGTGGAGTTAATAGTAGGTTGGTTGAATAAATTGTATGGTGAAAAATGAAGAGAGAGAATGTGTGGGTGGGGTAGGGTAGGGTAGGGTAGGGTGAATATAAAATAATAAATTTATTTCCATTTTGGACAGTTTGCATTCACGTGGGACGGACCAAAATGAAAATAAGTTTACATTCACGTGGGGCGGAGGGAGTATTTTTCATTGTGCATTTTCCCTAAAAATTACCAACCAACTGCCATTGCCAAGAAAGAAAGAGCAGTATTAATTAATGGCTGATGCTCCATCTCTATCAAGTAAAAGCTTCTCAAACTCTTAACAATAAAAGGTTATCAGATACAGATGGTTGGGTGGTGAAGAAACATTAATTTTGTTTCATTACTTAATTTGGGAAAAAAAAACAGTTGCCTCATCTTTTTATTAATTGAATTTGGTGGTCCATTATGAATATGGCTACTGATACAAATAAATTGGCTTCAATTATTCACCTTATAGTTTTCATTCAATCAGTAAGCGAGCTCATTATATGTATGGTTGAGATCAATTCGAAAATTTGTGGGTTCTACCAAACTCGAACACATCCCGACCGTCACACACAAAATTTGGTGAGTTACAACATTCGGGTAGTAGAGAAGCCATTAATTCAGCGATCTTTTATTAATTGAATTTGGTGGTCCATTATGAATATGGTCTGCTACAGCTAAATTGGATTCAATTATTCACCCTACAGTTTCATTCGATCAGTAGGTGAGCTCGTTTTATACATGATCGAGATTAATTTAAAAATTTGTTTGTCCTACCAAGCTCGAACACATTCCGACAGTCATACACAAAATTAGGCGAGGTAACAACATCCAAATCGAAGAGCAAACTCATCGCTACAGCGAGCTCCGCTTGAGTAGTTCGAAATCCATTATACTCCCTCTTTTTAAACATGACAGCCTCATTTTATTTTATTTGTCATTTTAATTGAATTTTAATCAGTAAATTATTTAAATTTAATTAGCTTAATAAAAAATAAAATTGTTATTAATCATATTTTTAATAATGTATCCATGATAAAATTTAGAATTTTATTATCTAATAATAATTTTTTATAAAAAAATCTTGATCAAAATTAAATAAAATTGATCATATAAATTAAATTATTGTTGATGATAATTTTAATAAAAATTTATAATTTCCTTAAAGAAACAAATCCACATGCCTTATTGTGTGGAAAACTGAGCAACTGGAAAGCACAACACCACACCCTGGAAAGCAAGCAAACAAAGCATCTCAATCTCAATCTCAACTAATTTTCAAAGGATGTGAAAATGATGACAAAAAAAAAAAAGCATTCAAATAATAATTACAACAACCATTCTCCCATCCAACATTAACAAATGGAAAAGATCATTGACCTTCACATGAAAAAAGAAGCCAAGGCTTAACTTTTCTATCCTAACATCCACAAAAAAAAATTAAAAAAAAAAAAAAAAATTAAAAAAAAAATGAAGAGACAATAACAAGAGCAATCCCCACGCTTAACAATTGGTTCTTTCCAAACCCCAGTATTGATACGCAGATTTTAGTCCGTCTCATTGACGAAATCCGGTTGTGGATGCTGATTTTCTCCCAAGCTTGTCCGCCTAAGCTCTTCAATGCGGCTCGAGACCTCAGACATTGAAGGTCTCTTGTCAGGAAACTGAGCCGAACAGTCTATAGCAAGCTGCAATAACTGAACCATTTCCTCTTCAACATTCTCATCCCTAAGTAACTCCATATCAAACACCTCAGAAGTCCACTCTTCTCGAACTATTGACTGGACCCACCTCGGAAGGTCAACTCCTTCCTCGTTTAAGAGGGCATGTGTTGGTGCCTTTCCGGTAAGAAGCTCTAAAAGAAGTACACCAAAACTATAGACATCGGCTTTTTGGGAAACTTTCCGGGGGTCAGTAACTTCCGGTGCACGGTAGCCGGCTACCCGGTTGGGAGTGGAGGAGGGGCCCACGAGGTGGGCTAGACCAAAGTCTGAGACACGGGCATCGTACGATTTGGTGAGGAGGATGTTGGATGATTTGATGTTTCCGTGAGAGATTTTAGAGCCTTGAGAGTGTAGGTATTCTATGCCACGGGCAGCTCCAAGGGCAATGCCTGACCTGATTTCCCAGTTCAATGGAGTCCTACCAGCACCTTTGTTTCCTGAGATTCAAGAGATAGAATAACAATAAGATCGTTATAAAAGCCAGAATTAAAATATTTTTTCAATCAACAATAAGATGATTTTACGAGAATAAAAAACTTCACTACCATATTAAATATTAATATATTATAATGAATAAGTTCACTTCCAATAATTTATTTCAATAATCAGTACCATAAGAAAAGGGTATTATATTGTTGAACAAAAGATGAAAAACTGATTCAAATTTTGATCTTTAATCAGAATAACCAGTTTCTGCAATACTGCATACGTCTACATATGAACACAAGCACGGGTATGTCCTTCACATCACCAACTATAAGAAGACAAGCTTAATATAACTGTCCTTAAGCACAAAGACATATATAAGCACATCACAGAGCACCAAACAGAGTTCAAACTGCATTAACCATGATAAGGATATCAAACAAATCATGCTCAAACAAACTGTACCGGAAAGACCTTAAAGCTCATTCGGTATGCACAAAATGTGAACAATTTTCAAACAAATTATGCTCAAACAAACTGTACCATAAAGACCTTAAAGCTTATTCAGTATGCACAAAATATGAACAATTTTCAAACAAATTATGCTCAAACAAACTGTACCATAAAGACCTTAAAGCTTATTCAGTATGCACAAAATGTGAACAATTTTCAAATGTGATTTGTACTAAGATGTCATCGAAGGTAACCACCATCCAATCACTTAAATATCATAAAGAATCTTAAATATCATAATAACAATCCTAATCAAGAAAATTTAGGCATTATGTCTAGAAAACCAAACCAAAAATGGATACAATCATCTCTATAGTAAAAAACCTTAATTGACCAACTTGAGCATATCTAAACAAGCCCATAAATTACCATAACAATCTTATGCTTAATTCTTTAAATCATAAAACAAATCATCAACCTAATAATAAGCATAAGATAACATCTATAAAAAGCACAATAATCATAATCATAATCAATTGCGGAAAAAAGAAAATACTCACCATGCAAAAGTGCAGATAAGCTTCCCATAGACATGTAATCATACACAAGAAGCTTTTCCTCCCTACTATAATAATAAGCCCTCAAAGCAACCAAATTTTCATGATCCATTGCTCCAACATTATCAATCTTTTCCTTAAATTCTTTCTCGGTAATTGTCACATCCTTCAACCTCTTCACCGCCACCACTATTCCCGCCTCCAAAACCGCCTTATAAGCCGTCCCAAATGTCCCTTTCCCCAAAACCTCCGCCGAGGCTCTCAACAAATCCTCCAAATCAAACACCCTGGCTACATTCCCAAAGAACACAAGTTTCTTTTCTGCCGCTGCACTGCCACTGGAATCTGACTTAACTGGCATTGCTGCCGCTGCTGCTGCAGCAACGGAATAGTCATTTCGCATGCTGTCGCCGTGGGAGTCGTTGGCAAGAGGTTTTTCGCCGAGGATGTCTGTGTCTGCTTGCTTAATTGCAGCAACATCAACTGAGCTTGTCTTCTTACTGGTTCTTCTTCTGCAAAGGAAGAGCAAAAGTAGAAGCAGCAGGAGGAAACCTAGTACAGATCCAATAACGATGCCGGCAATTGCGCCTCCGGACAACCCATTTTTCTTCTTATTCGTCTGACCATTGTTGCCTTCGCCGTTCCCGGGGACGACTGCCGGAGTAACATCGTCCGGGCAAGAATCTAGTGGGGCGCCGCAAAGGGAATTCCCTAAGAACGAAGATTCCGGCATAGACTGGATACTTTTCGGAACAGAGCCGTTTAATTGATTTCCAGACACATTAAATTGGTTGAGACTCGGAAGGTTGAGCTCCTCCGGAATGCCACCGGAAAGCTGATTGTTCTCAAGATAAAGCGTTTTCAAACGGGTCAAATTGTTAACCCCATTTGGGATCTCGCCGGAAAAGTTGTTTTGAGCAAGATTAAGGCGAACTAGGTCACGTAAACCGAACAAAAACTCTGGTAAAGGGCCGGAGAACCCATTACCTTGTAGATATAAGTTACGGAGTTGAGTACAAGAACCTAGATCGGAAGGAAGACCACCGGAGAGTGCATTTAACCGGAGACTAAGAGTACGAAGATTAGTAAGGTTACCAAAAACGCCACTGGGTAGTTGTCCTTCAAGAGAAACACCAGGAAGACGGAGGGAAGTGACGGAGCCGTTGTCGCAGCCAACACCGGCCCATATACATGGGGTTTGTTCAGTAACGTTCCAGAACAAGGTGCGGCCACCAACGGCGGCGCGTAGGGACAAAAGGGCGGCTCTGTCAGACGTCAGATCTGACATTCCGGCAGGTAAAGAAAGAAAAATCGACAAGATGACGAAGAACAAGAACGGCATTGAGATTATTGAGTGAGATGGAGGAAGAATCGCCATTGTAGAGTGAAGAAGAATTAGAGTAAAATATTGGGTTTGGTTTGTTGAATCAATTCATAGTTTTGAATTGGGAATCAAATAAATAATTGTGTGAATTGTAGTTGAAAATTGAGTGAGTACAGCTGCTGCATTTAGTAGAGATAGGTGGATGCTGTGATGAATTGGGGGTTTTGTGAGTGAAAATTAGGTGTGTGTTTTGAGTGTGTGTGTGTGTTTTGTGTGAGTTGGAGTGAATAATAAAAGGGAGATAAAAAAAGGAACTAAATGAGTAAACATGAAAAGAAACAAACATGCTAGTCTGCAAGAAACCCTAGCTGTTTTCTCCTTTTAGTCAACTTAGTAACTTTTCTTTTCTATTTTTTCTTCAAAATCTTAGGATAGTACTATATACAAGGCACATACAAAATGACCAAAATACCCTCATATATATACTTAAAAAAAAAAAAAAATTTCTTCCCTCCCCCATTTCAAACGACGCACTATTTCTATTCCTATTCTTCCTACCTAGCGCTGTTCTATCTCTCTCTCTCTCTCAAAACCTAACGTCGCTCTCTCTTCTCTCAATCATTCAACGAACGCCGCCATCACCACCGTCGGAAATCATGAAGACAAACCTCCCTAAAATCGGTGGAAAGTCCGCCTCCTCTCCCGCCGCTCCAAAAGTAATTATTTTTAACCTAAAATTTCAATTTGAAAACCCAACATTAATTTTATGCCTAAAATGGATTATATAATGCTTAATGTTGTTTAAACGTATCCTAAATGGTTCTAATTGCGATTTTGTAACATTAATTTGGGTTTTTTGTTTGAATCGGATACGAATTCGTGTGCCTAAATTTTGAAGTTGTCGGCGTGCGTTTCGTATGAACACATACGAATGGTTACCAACATATCGGGTATTGGCATACGAAATGTAAACTGATTCATCAATTTACATTTCGTATGCCAATACCCGAAATGTTGGTAACATTTCGTATGTGTTCATACGAATGGTCACCAACATTTCGGGTATTGGCATACGAAATGTAAACTGATGAGTTTACATTTCGTATGCCAATACCTGAAATGTTGGTGACCATTCGTATGAACACATACGAAATGTTACCAACATTTCTGTATTGGCATACGAAATGTCAACCGGTTCTCGAATATTAACCGTCTCTTATTTAATTTTTTGTAGGGACGTAACCCGCGACGGCCTCTAATAGAAAGAGGAAGGCCGAGGAGGCAATGCAGCCTAAGGCATAAACGGAGCAAAAGATTCACGACAAGAAAGTCGTGATTGAGGAGCCCGTGGGAGGAGAGAGTGATAGTGAGGGTAGTTATTCTAGCGAGGATTCATCTTCACGTACTCGGCCCCGAGGCGCATCTCGCGCAGGAGGCACATTTATCTAGTGATGATGAGGAGGAGGAGGAGGAGGCGGAGGAGAGGAGAGCCAGATCTCGCGAGGCCTCGCAAGAGGCTGAGTGGACTGGGCAGAAAGGGGAAAGTGGTCTAAGGACGACCTGCAAATGAAGAGTAACCCCGGGCGGCCCGAGGAGGTTCAGCTTGTCAGACGGGCCTGGGTCATCATCGAGCCCGTAAGATATGGGAGAACGCCACTTGTGAGCCGGTGTTGAAGCGCCAAACGAGGCAGCAGATTCTAGATAAGTAAGTTTATATATGATTTGTTTATTAAATAGCCATTTGCAAAACATTATCAAAATCCAAATGGAGATTGAGTTACAAATATGTGCCATTATTTAGGGTTTTTAGGGTTTTATGTGTCCCGATCTTGCCAAAAATGGTATACGGCTACCTCATTTATTTATTTTTAATTTTTTTCTACATTCTAAATGACATTTAAAGTGTTTTTCATCTACATGAGTTTCCTCAAAATCCAAATGGAGATTGAGTTACAAATATGTGCCATTATTTAGGGTTTTTAGGGTTTTATGTGTCCCGATCTTGCCAAAAATGGTATACGGCTACCTCATTTATTTATTTTTAATTTTTTTCTACATTCTAAATGACATTTAAAGTGTTTTTCATCTACATGAGTTTCCTCAAAATCCAAATGGAGATTGAGTTACAAATATGTGCCATTACTTAGGGTTTTTAGGGTTTTATGTGTCCCGATCTTGCCAAAAATGGTATACGGCTACCTCGTTTATTTTTTTTTTAATTTTTTTCTACATTCTAAATGACATTTAAAGTGTTTTTCATCTACATGACTTTCCTCAAAATCCAAATGGAGATTGAGTTACAAATATGTGCCATTACTTAGGGTTTTTAGGGTTTTATGTGTCCCGATCTTGCCAAAAATGGTATACGGCTACCTCGTTTATTTTTTAATTTTTTTCTACATTATAAATGACATTTAAAGTGTTTTTCATCTACATGAGTTTCCTCAAAATCCAAATGGGGATTGAGTTACAAATATGTGCCATTACTTAGGGTTTTTAGGGTTTTATGTGTCCCGATCTTGCCAAAAATGGTATACGGCTACCTCGTTTATTTTTTTAATTTTTTCTATATTCTAAATGACATTTCAAGTATTTTTAATCTACATGAGTTTCCTCAAAAATCCAAATGGAGATTGAGTTACAAATATGTGCCATTACTTAGGGTTTTTAGGGTTTTATGTGTCCCGATCTTGCCAAAAATGGTATACGGCTACCTCGTTTATTTTTTTTAATTTTTTTCTACATTCTAAATGACATTTCAAGTGTTTTTCATCTACATGAGTTTCCTCCAAATAAATAAAGTGGTATCACTTAAATGTGATAGGTTATATGATATTGTATGATCCAATATGACGTTTGTTCCTTGTCATGTATAAGTGTATAAATTTTGCTCAATTAACAACACAATTCAATAATATAACATAGCATATGCGTATCATTAACATCGTGTCGCAAATCATCGAAGAACACCTTCATTATGATATGTCGTATGGATATACACGATATTAGGACATGATATCGTGTTGTTGTGTACGAAATTAATGACAGAGTAAATTTAAATTTCGTATAATTTCATACGACCAAATATTTAACCCAATTAGTTTATGTCGTGTAAAAGTACACGAAATGAAGGCTTCGTGTCGTCCTTTCGAGCACGACACACGAAGGGTAGTTTGGGAATTATTGGTGCCTTGTATGTAAGGTGCCTTGTATATAAAATTTACCAAATCTTATAAGATTTCCCTAATTTAAGAAAAGGATTTTTTACTAAAACTTAACTTACCTCAAAAAAAAGCTATTTCAAAAAAAAAAAAAAAAAATTGTAAGTTGTGATATTCAAAAAACTACTTTTCTTTTCTTTTTTTTTTTTAATTTTTTTCAACTATAATAACTAATAAATACATTTATCAGTTGTTTATAACTGATAAATTCATTTATCAGTTTTTTAAAAAGTATTTTGTACTTAGTTTTTTTTGTTAAATAACTGATAAATGCATTTATCAGTTATTTGACAGATAAACATAAATAAATAATTAAAAAAATAGTTTTTGTAATATTTAAAAAGTTTTTTGTGATATCCAACTTGTTTGGGTTTTTTTTTTCCGTAAAATTCATTTTTCAAAAGTACCCCTTAAGAAAAAATGATTTTTCGTAAAACCAACTCTTATCCTATTATCTTACAAGACTAATTAGATATTCAGCTTGACTCGTGACACATGGTTAACATAATATGACTATGGGAATTGACATGTTTGGAGCATGGGACTTGGAAATGATCGTGTGGTCATTCTGTTGTTGCAATTGAACGGAGCGGTCACAAATTGACCACATCGTTTATGAGAGTATGTGAAGGACAAAAGATTAATTTCTTATTTAAAGTACTCACATCAAATCATATTAACATTAATTATTAAATGAAAAATTGGCAAAATTTTGACCATATGAAATGAAGGTGTACGACATGAATCAATTTCTTGAATGATTCTAAATTAGTCAACTCACAAGCTGATTCAATAGCTCTTGATTTCCTTCTAATTGAAATATAGATGCATAGATCTCAACTCTAGTGATCCTTCAAGAATATTTTGGGTCCGTTTAATTTAGCTTATTGATATGTGCTGATGACTTATTACTTATAATTGATAACTTATGACTGATGATTTATGACTGATGAGCTGGTGAATGATGCTGTTTGATTTAGTTTTTTTGAAGTGTTGATTAATTATCATAAGTAAGTATGATAGTTTGATTAATAAGCTGAAAAAGTGCTGAATGAAATTATAAAGACTAAAATAATAATAATAATAATAATAATAATAATAATAATAATAATAATAATAATAATAATAATAATAATAATAATAATAATAATAATAATAATAATAATAATAATGATAATAATAATAATAGTAATAATAATAATAATTATTATTATTATTATTATTATTATTATTATTATTATTATTATTATTTTTTTATTATTATTATTTTATAATTATTATTATTTTATTATTATTATTATTTTTTTATTATTATTATTTTATTATTATTATTATTTTATTATTATTATTATTTTATTATTATTATTATTATTTTATAATAATAATAATTATTATTATTATTATTATTATTATTATTATTATTATTATTATTTTTATTTTATAATAATAATAATAATAATAATTATTATTATTATTATTATTATTATTATTATTATTATTATTTTATTTTTATATTTTAATTATTATTATTATTAATATTATTACTTTATTATATTATTATTATTATTATTATTTTATTATTATTTTTTATTTTTTTATTTAATTTTATTTTTTTATTATTAACATTTTTTATTTTTATTATTTTATTATTATTATAATTTTTTATTATTATTATTATTTTATTATTATTATTAATTTTTTTATTTATTATTATTTTTTTTTTTTTATTATTTCATTATTATTATTATTTTATTATTATGATTATTTTATTATTATTATTATTATTTTATTATTATTATTATTTATTTTTTTATTATTATTTTATTACTTTTTTTATTTTATTATTATTTCATTACTATTATTATTATTATTATTATTATTATTATTATTATTATTATTTATTTATTTATTATTATTTATTATTATTATTATTTTTTTTTATTATTATTATTATTATTATTATTATTATTTTATTATTATTATTATTATTTTATTATTATTATTTTATTATTATTAATAATAATAATTTTTTTATTTATTATTATTATTATTTTATTATTATTATTATTTTATTACTTTTTTTATTATTTCATTATTATTATTATTATTATTATTATTATTATTATTATTATTATTATTATTATTATTATTATTATTATTATTATTATTATTACTGTAAATACTTTACTGTTCACAAGCGCTTTTTTTATCTCAGCACTTTCCCTACTGCTTATGACTTATAAGGGATTTGTGTTTTAATTGGCTTGTACATGACTTATGACTTATTTTACAAAAACGGAAATCAAACAATACAAAAATGACTTACGAAAAGTCATAAGTCATAAACACCTCCGAATAAGTGATATCAAACGGGGCCTTTGTTATTATCTGTGCATCAAGTTTGTAAAAACAAACAAGTTTGTTTAACTCTCGTATTCGTTGTTTAACCCCCGATATAAACATTGAATATCACTTTGCATCATTGCGCGGAATTTGTCTCATTTGATACATTATGTTAAAATTGTCCCACTTTGCACCTCGATCCCAATGAATGTTAGAAATTTAACGAAATTGCACATGTGCTAGTCATTGATGAGTGTTTTAGTCATTCTCCTTTCAACTTTTGATTTATTTTCAATTTGATTTTTCCACTATTTTAATGTACTTAAAATAAAATTACTTTATACATTATTTATTAGATAAAAAAAAGTAAAATAATTAATAGTAAAATAACACACTAAAATAAATAATATTTTTTTTTGACAAAAAATAAATAATTTGTTACGAGTAAATAATAAATTAGAATAATCAATACCAAAGAGAGAAAGAGAATGAAAAAAAAAAAAAGTAGATAACAAAAGTTTCTTCCTTCCATCACCTCCCCCCCTCTCCATCCCTACCACTCCCATCATCTCCCTTCTTCCCCCACCGTCCCTCCACTTCCCTTGCTCCCTTCACTGTCATTATCACCACCTCTATTAATAATGGCAGAATCTCTACGAAGCTCCAACAACAATTTCAGTAAATTTCAAATCTAGCACTTAATTCCTATTAGAATAAAGGATGATAGACGAAGTCAATTCATAAATAGAGAGAGAGAGAGAATTGATATGAATGACTCAATTTTATTATGTTACTGGAAGTACATATTTATAGGATTTACAAAGAGTTAGAATCATATTCTAATACAAAGATTGAGTTACCTATTCTAAATACATTAGAAATATTGAGCTACCTATTCTAAATACATTAGAATATTTAGAGTCCTATTCTAATACAAACAATATATACTTGATAATATAGAATATAATATTATGACAATATTATATTCCTAATATGCCCCCGCAAGATGGACGATCCTTGGAAAGTCCAATCTTGAAGAGTGATGAGATGAACCGGGTTTGATGGAGCAGGTGGAGACGAGTGTGTTCCCGGGCGTGTGTGTTTTCTGATGTGATGTGGTCTTGCACATGTTGGAGACAGAGGATTTGTGGAGAGTGGTTTCGATAGTTTTTATGGTTTGTCGAGGGTGGGGTAGTGTGGCGGTTTAGGATTTGCCGAGGGTGGGGTAGTTCCGCGATTAAGGTGGCGGAAGAAGGAAGGGCAGAAATAAGAGGAGGTGTATGGGTGGGGCAGTGTTTGTAGGGTTGTACCGCAAACCGCAAGTAGGGTGGGCCGGCTTAGGGCTGAGGAGAAAAAGTTTCGGCCGGTGGATTTTACCGATTATGATTTGAAGGGTTTGGCAATAGGGTTTTGCCAAGGTTTAGGGGGTGGAGTTTTGATGTTGGACGAAAAAATGGAAAAAGAATTAGGGTTTCGGCTTGTAGAGAGGTTTGAGCCGAGGGTGGGTTTTTTTTTTGGTGTAGCGAGGTAGTGGTTTTGATGGTGGGGCGGTGGTGTATGAGGTGGAGGGGGTTTTGGCTCTTGAGAGGTTTGAGCTGAGGGTTTTGTAGGAGGTGTTACGAGGGTTTAGACTTTAGGGTTTTGCTGAGGGTAGTGGTGTGGTGTAGAAGGGTGGTGGTTTTGATCGTGGGGCGGTATGGTGGGGAGTTTTGGTGGTGATTGTGTATAAAGGGGTTTCGGCTAGGGGTGGTTGAGCCCAGGGTGTTGAAGGAGAAGTTGAGAATTTTGATGGTGGGTGGCGGAAGCTATGGGGTGAGGAGTGAGGCGGCTTGAGGGGTTTGCCGCTAGGGTTTTTCGAAAGGTGGAATGTGGTGGGATTTTTTATGGAGGGTGGCGGAAGCAATGGGGGTGAGGGGATGGGGTGGCTTAAGGGGGTTTTCACGCTAGGTTTTTTTTTTTTTTTTTTTTTTTTTGGAAGGTTGAAGGTGGTGGGGTTTTTATGGAGGGTGGCGGAAGCAATGGGGTGAGAGGGTGGGGCGACTTGAGGGGTTTTGCCGAGTTGTTTTGGAAGGTGGAGGAGGTAGTGGTTTTGATGGTGGGGCGGCTATAGGGTTTTGCCGCTAGGGGTTTGGCTGAGAAGTCTTATTATGGATCTTATTGCTCTGATACCATATTAGAATAATGGATGATAGACGAAGTCAATTCATACATAGAGAGAGAGAGAGAGAGAGAGAGAGAGAGAGAGAGAGAGAGAGATCATATGAATGACTCAATTTTTTATGTTACTAGAGGTACATATTTATAGGGTTTACAAAGAGTTAGAATCATATTCTAATACAAAGATTGAGTTTCTATATACATTAGAATATTTAGAGTCCTATTCTAATACAAACAATATATACTTGATAATATAGAATATAATATTATGATAATATTATATTTCTAATAATTCCTTTGTTTCCTCTTCTCATTGTTTGCTTTCACTTCCCTCCTCCCTCTTCTCTCTTACCTTTTTATCGTTTGCCTCCCTTCGCCTCTTCTCATTCCCCTTTTTCCACTACCCACCTCAATAACCCATCATCTTTTCTCCTCCTGGCTCACACCTCTACTTCCCCAACACCCCTTATTTGAGATTTAAAAGAACCTTGAGTGAACATTTGATGAAAACTAGATTTGTTCTTCTTTTCTTTTTAAATTTTGATCATTGATTTTGGAATTTAGGATGCAATTTCGTTAAATTTCTAACACCAATTGGAATTCAGGGTGCAAAGTGGGACAATTTTAACATAAGGTACCTAAGTGGGACAAATTTCATGTGAGGGTGCAAAGTGGAATTCAACGTATAATTTGGGGGGTTAAACATATTTTGGCCACTTATAACCATTTCTTTCCAATTTTGAATTTCCAAGTATAAGCTTATTTCATACACTTTACTTACTATCACACCTATAGGGATTTAGCCGGAAAAGCTCCCGGCTTAGTTCACGGTGCTCGTTTTGTAGGTCTGAGGTGGAAGATCAAGATCCTCCGTGGAGTCAATACTTTGGAGTGGTCAATCAAGCTCAATTCTTGGTAGCATCAAATTGGTTGTTTTAATATGTGAATTCGAAGTTATAATACTAGTTTCAAACTTAAATTTCTAGCTAACTAGTTGAAACTCTTATGAAAAAAATTCATACAAATTTACTCCCGAACTCTTATATAAAGTATCATGAAACTTTATATCAAAATTGAAATTTTTATTGTAGATTTAAAGTAGTAAAAACATTGTTTTGAGTTTCTTGACATCTTTACCGTTAGAAGTGAGGATGAGAACCGTGTTAGCTTTGTTATGTTTCGTTTTCAATTGTTTACATTTGGTAATTCCGTAACTAAAGTAATGAAAATGTTACTAAATTTGTCATTGTACTTTAAATTTGTCACTATATTTTGTTTTCATCAGTTTTTCCATTGTACTATGATCTCTCGAATCATTTTCTTCCTTCACCCTAAGGAACGCGAAAGAATAACAAAAATGTTACAAATTTAACAAAAATATTGAAACTTAACATAACTTTACAAAAATAAAAACTTAACATAACCATGCATATTAAATGACTAGGCCTACAAGGTAAGCCATTAATTATATACTAGTATCATATTTTATGCTTTTATAATATCTTACCAGTGATCATTTCAAATTATTTAACTTCACATTTTAGTCTTTAATAATTCAAGTTGGCATTTTATTGTGAACATTACATTTTTCATATTATTTTTAAAGTTATTTTAAGTTTTCATAATTTTATGTTTGGTTGGTAACATTTTCATTAATTTTCTACCTTTAGGTATGGTGTATAAAGAAAATGACAGGCAAAAAATAAAGTGAGGTGGCAAAACAAAGTACAATGACAGATTTGTTGGTGAACAAAAAATACAGTGGCAAATTTTATGGTTTTTCCGTATAAAACGTATTTACTCCCTCCGTACCATATTATATTACTTACTTACTGTTTTGCACGAAAAATAAGAAATAACGTTATTAAAGTAAAAGTTGTAAGTGAGTAGGAGAGAGAAAGTGGGATAAAAAATAGTAAGTGAATAGTTGCTGTGAATATGACAAGTAGGTCTCATGAATAAAAAAGTATTAAAAAAATATCTTTTTAGAAAAATGTGACTTATAAGTGGAACGCTTTAAATAACAAGATGGATAAGGTTTTATGGGAGGGAGTATATGGCAAGATCATTATAGACTTTTGAGTGATACTTATGGTCCATCATTGTCTCATAACTTTCACAAACAGGATGTTGTTGCTCTCTCTTCTCAAATGTTGAAATTATTCAATTAAGAATATATGAAATGATATATTTATCGATAAGATCAAATTTATTATTGATGGGCCAGATTTTTAATTTGAATTTAAATTTAGAGTTTTGAGTTTTGAATTTTGAATAATGATGTTAACATAACAAAATTCTAATATGTTTTCATATTATATCACGCGTAATTTCACGTCATAAATTCACATGGCGTGTTGTGTGAATGATATTAGACTTTGCTATATTATATTTATAGATTATAAGACAACGAGATTGTTAGAATAGAGTGTATGTACGTACAAAAGATAGAAAACAAGCAACAATTACACAAAACACATATATATTTGGTTCACCAACTTGTCTACGTACACGGGCAGAGCGAGAGTATATTATTATCTTCTGAAAATCAACATATTACAATCTCTAATCTAGTGCACGAATTCTTAGGCAAAAGTATTCATGTATTTGCAAACTCTAGATCTAGAAAACAGATAAGTAAGAGAACTACAAATATGTAGGGATGGCAACGGGGTGGGTTCGGGACGATTTCTTCATTTCCCAAACCCGCCCCTATAGTGATCTACCATAACTCGAACCCGTCCCGCCCCATACATCAAACTACCAACTGCACTAGCATAAGTTACTCGAGCCATACACTCTTTCTCTTCTATCCCTATAGATCTCCAAGAATTTTCTTTGATGCAATCAAATCATTCATATCGAACTCTACAGATAGCATAGTCTTCCTTCCCCGGAACCTGAAACTCATCTGGTTGTGTCATATAAATCTCCTCCTCCAACTCTCCATGCAGAAAAGTTGTTTTCACATCTAGATGTTCAAGCTCCAAATCTTGATGTGCCACCATTGCTAATAGCACTCTGATAGAAGTATGTCTAACCACTATTGAGAAAATCTCATTATAGTCAACGCTCTCCCTGTGTGTGAAACCCCAAGCAACCACACGAGTTTTATACCCCCCTCTAATGGTGACATACCTTCCTTGTTCTTGTCGAAGACCCATTTACAAGTCAAAATATTTATGCCTTCTGGTCTCTTGGTTAACTTTCATGACAAATTCTTGTGAAGTTACTCCATCTCATCTCCCATGGCTGGGGCAGACTCTGAACATGTAACTCGATCCATGAAAGCGGTTGGCTCGGATGGATTGGGCTCCACCTCTCCAGCAACATGAAGTGCATAAAATATCATGTCTTCAAAACCACACCTCACTCGAGGCATCCCAAAATTAGCCCGTATAGGCCTCTCTTGAGCTAACCCATGTTCCTCGAAAACTGGTGATAAACTTTTTGATGCTTCTATCTCTGACGGTAGATCCTGATGAACATTTTAGTGTGGGTGATTAACTCAAGTATCTTATAGCTACACCTGTTTATCTAAACTACCAACACCTGATACAACCACAGATCTCATAATAGGGTTAAGCACAGAATTTTCATCAAAAATAACATTCCTACTTATTATAATCCTACCCTTTGATGGAGACCAAATTCGGCATCCCTTGAAACCATCTCTATAACCCATGAATACTCCTTTTCTAGCCCTCGGCTCCGACTTCCCATCATCCACGTGATAGTAAGCGAGACAACCAAAAGCCCTTAAATTAGAATAATCAACGGGTTTACTCCGACCATACCTAATTGGGAACTTTGAGGCGATACATATATGAGGTCCGCGATTTATCAATTAACATGTTATATTAATCGCCTTCGCCCCGGAAAGCTGCTCGAGACAACCCCGCATTAGAGAGCATGCACCTTGCCCTAGCCAACAATGTCTGACTCATGCGCTCTGCTACAACATTCTGTTGTGGTGTTCCCCTAGTAGTGAAATGCCTAGAAATCCTTACTTCCTTGCAGAACTCATCGAACTCATCACTACAGAATTCAAACACATTATTTGTCTGTATTCGCTTGACCTTCTTCCTTATTTAATACTCTACTAATGTCTTTCAATGTTTGAAATTAGTGAGAGCCTCACTATTGTGCTTCATAATAATCACCCAAGTCTTCTTCGAGTAATCATCAATCATACACAATAAATACTTGCGACCTCTCAATAATTTCTGACGTGAAGATCCCCAACAATCCGAGTGAATGTAATCCAGACTTCCCTTCATTCTATGAACCCCCTTAGGAAACTTTCTTCGTTGAATCTTCCCAAGAACGCAATGCTCACAAAATTTAAGATCCTTAACCTTATGGTCACATAGAAGACCATGATTAGCAAATATTTGCATCCCTCTAATGCTCATGTGCCCAAGCCTAATATGCCACAACTTGGTCATATCCTCATTGACCACTTCAGATGATGCAACCAATACTGACCCAGAAAGCGTAGTTCCTTGGAGGAAATACAAGGAGCCCCGCTTAATGTCTCTCTAAATCACTTCAGAACATTTGCAAACATGAACTGCTCCACATTTACCTTTGAAACTGTACAATTTGTTGTCTAGCTGACTAAGAGATATCATGTTATTTGTCATTTGTGGAACATGTCTTACATTGTTCAAAGTGCAGAACTTACTATCATAAGTCTATAGCTTGATAGAGTCAATACCAACCATCCTGCAAGTAAAACTGTTGGCCATATGAATATTACCACCATCCACCTGCTCATAGGTTGTAAACCACTCTCTCCTCGTACTAATATGATAAAAAGCCACAGAATCAAGAATTCATGCATCCGACTATTTTGCAGACTCTTCTGTCACTAAAGCATAAAAATCAGAGTTGCTCGTATCAACTGCAACAACATTAGCTTCATTGTGATTTGTAGGCTCCCCTCGCTTCTTTCTATGACAATCTATTTTCCAATGTCTCTTCCCCTTACAGTAATTAATATCATTAGGTTTCGGGCCCTTTTTGCAAGAAGATTTCTTCTTCTTCTGTTTAATGCTAGAACCCCTTCTGCCTTCTGCAACCAAACGTGTTGTCTAATTATCTATACCACTATTATCGCTTGTCTTACGACGCAACTCTTAAGTCTTTAGAGAGGATTTCACCTCCTCTAGATTCACCGTTTCCTTATTACCGATACTATAGTCAACATGGTGCTCATATGATAAAGACAAAGAAACAAGAATCATTAATGCAGCATCCTCATCAGCAACCTTAGCATCTATATTAAGTAGTTTTAGAAATAAAGATGTAAATATATCTAGGTGATCTCTAATGGGCGTACCTTCCTGCATTCGGAGAGAATATAGCATCTACTTCAGATATAGCTTGTTGGTCAATGATCGTGTCAAATACTTGTCTTCCAACGCAAGCCACAAAGAACTTCCGGAATCGGTATCTGTTATATCCGCTAGAACATCATCATCTAGACACCTTATGATTTTAGAGTGGGCCTCTCATCTAGCGCGATCAGATCTGCCTCTTCCATCTCTGATACCTTATTCGCTTTCTCCGAACCTTCTGCTGTTCCAGCCGCGACAGTACCGGTGGGAACGACTTCTACTTTGCCCTTTAAATCCTGGCGATTCTTGATTGCAGCAGCCACTGGAGCCCACAAACCCTTGTCCCTCAACAAGGCTTTCATCTTGATTTGTTAAAAAGAAAAACTATTCTTCTCATTAAACTTGTGGATCGGTGATTCAATTCCTAATCCCATCTTTTTCTGCCGCGAAAAAATCCTAGACATTACTCGACCTGACCGGCTCTGATACCATTTTGTTAGAATAGAGTTTGTACAAAAGATAGAAACCAAGCAACAATCACACAATACACAGATATACGTGGTTCACCAACTTGACAGCGTCCACGGGCAGAGGGAGACAATATTATTATATTCTTGAAATCAACAGATTACAATCTCTAATCTAGTGTACGAATTATTAGGCACAAGAATTCATATATGTGCAAACCTTATATTTATAAAACAGATGAGCAAGAGAACTACAAATATGATTTGGGGTAGGCTATATTTATATGCATACTTCAAACCCTACAGGGTTTTAGAGCTCTAAGCCAAATCTGTTGATGAACAGACCCAATCCGGCCTAGGGCGCGATCGCCCCATCTCACAAATCAAGTATCGTGCGATCGCTCCCTCCAGTCAGTAACTTGGCGCGATCGCAGGCCTCGTGCCCGCGCGATCGCTTTATGCTGTGTCACATAAATTTTGAATTTTGCTTGTGCAATTTACTAATTTAGGCATTTTAAAGTTAGATCAAACCCAGAAGAGATTATAGTAGACGGCTCGTTAGTAGTTTGAGCCTTGGAATGAGCCAAGATATTTATCCTTTTTCATGCTCGGCTTGGTTCAAGAGATTTTGCCATAAGCTCTACTCAACTGAAATGTCAGCACGGTCGAATCAACTCACCTACATGCCTAATTATAAGACGTTGACGTGAATGTTGTTATTATGGGAAAATGATGAATCATAATACAAAAGTAATACGAATTAAAGTGAAATAGTGGACTTGTTTTTATTTATACTTCCTTCTTTCCCAAAAGTTTGTTTCATTTGACTTTTTTAATGAATTTTGATCACAAATTTATGAGAGATTAATCATGTTCATGAAATTCTAAAAGTTGTTGTTGATAATATTATTAATGGTGAATCAATAGGAATTTTTAGAATTTTATGAACATAATTAAATTATCATATATTTATGGTCAAAGTTCAACTAAAAAGTCAAATGGAACAAACTTTTAGGGACGGAGGTATTAATATTGTTGTAGTACCTTTTATTCACTAAGAGTTATGAAATATTTTACTTTTTTTTTTATTTGGTTAAAAATAAAATAAAATAAAATAAAATACAGTATGTCCTTTAGTGGATACGTTTTCTAAAGGACTTTTTGTTACTTTACATAGAACATGCTTCACCAAATACTAGTAGAATAACATTTTGTCTATATAATAAGAAAGGTTTTGAATCCTATATTGGCTATTAAATGAGGTTGAAGGACTATTAAATCCAAACTTAATTATTCTTGTTATAACATAATTATGGCTGTTGAAATGGCATGGTTTGTGATGTAGATAGCATACATGTCAATTAATTTAATAGATATTCTTTTAGTTTTATAATAAATGTTAAAAAAATAAATATATTAAAAGCAAAATTGATTTTTTTTAACATTTATTTTATTACGGAGATAGTACAAATTATTAAAATTATATTATTAACTGAATTTTCTTATTAAATATTGTATTTATTTTGACTTAAATATAAAAGAGAATATATTATCAAAGATAGTCTACATAAATAGAAATCAATCTGTTGTTGTTAGTTGGAAGATAATGTGGTTTTGCACCGACAGTGGTGGCTCAACTAAGTATTCCAAGCAACCTATCTTTTCTTTATAGATAGAGGACAAAATATAAAGGCCAAATGATCTCACCATCAATTATTTTGTTAGTCCCAAAATGAAGTTACTTAGGCTCCGTTTGTTTAACGTAAAACATTTTTCGAAAAATGATATTCGGCAAAATATTTTTCGAAAAATAAAAATGTTTTCCGAAAAATAAGATAAAAATGAAGTTTTCTCCATTTTCTGGTGCGAAACTAACACCGGAAAATGAGGAAAATATTTTCCAAAAAATATTTTCCCCCAAACAAACGGAACCTTAGTGGTAAAATTAATTCTTTATTTTTTATGAGCCTTAAAAAGTTTGAATCCTCCCCTCATTTTCTAAATTGAGATATCGTAAAAAAAAAAAAGAACTCTCGTATATTGTCAATAATTTATACTCTGTAAAAAAAAAAACTTTCGTATATTGTCAATAATTTATACTCTATTCGTCTAATAGTAATATGCAAAAATATTTTTTTTGGTCGTTCTAAAGTAATCAGCAAAGTAATGAAAAGAAAATGGGACTCTTTTCTCATAATCACAACAATTATTCACTTACTGCACTTTTTCTCTTCTGTCCAACCATCTACACTCCCAACTCATCACCTTTTTTACCTATATTTTTAATTTTTGTGTCAATCAATTTGTGCATATTTTTTCGGGGCGGAGGGAGTAGATGGTAGGTAATATATTATACACACAGGTATTGGTTCGTATTTTGTAGGCACCCCTCATTTTGGTAATTGGCTTAATTTAAATTCGGATTCAAGCATATTTTTTATTACAACTTACAAGTACTATTGTCATTATTCTCCAAAATAAAATAAGCATTGAAATTATGTACTCCCTCTGTTCCGCTTTGCAACATTTTGCCATTTTCGACATTTCACTTAAGTTGCAACATTACCAAAAAAGAAAACTTTTTATTATTTTTATAATTCTCCACTCATTCTCTCTCTTCCTCACAACCACTCATTATTCTCCACTCATTCTCTCTCTTCCTCCCAACCACTCATTATTTTCCTTTCTTAATTTACGTGCTTCAACCATCATGTTGCAACCTTAGCGGAACGGAGGGAGTATTCCTGTGATGGAAAAACATAAAACAAATTTGTAATGACCCGCTTTTAATGAAAACCAGTCTAACACCCGTGTGTTAAACGCACGATCAAAAAACTTTGATAAATAACATGAACTAAATAAAAATAGTTATTATAATTATCACATTTTATTTGCATGACTATCATTAAATAGAAATAATTATCTCATTTATGAATAATTAGTATTATCGAAACTCTGATTTTTTTCATTAATCTGTATTTTAAAAATAATTTTTTTTTGTATAATCTTATAAAGTAATATATCGTATTTTCTAACCAATATTATAAAATAGCTTTCTTTTAAAAAAATATCTTAAAGTTTTCATTTTAAAAAATCCATATAAAATGATTTTTTTAGAAAAGTATTTTGAAATAGTTAAGAAAACATTCATTTATTGTTTTAGCAACAAATAGACAATTTATAACCCCCAAAAAATCAACTTAAATTTTCAATGCAAATTAATTATCCCAATTTTTGAAAATCCTTTCTTATAATTTTTGTTTACCAGTTTTTTTTATTTGTGAAATTTCACTTAAATAACACTAATTGAAACTAAAATTTATATTACTCTTTAAGAAGATGGTTCAATAAGACACTAAAAAAAAAATCATTTTATTCTTTTCTTTGAGTTTTAATTAACAAATAAATTATCAATAATAAACTCAAAAGTTATATTAAAAAGGTGGATATATAAGATTTCAAGTCTATTTTTAAAAAATTAAAAATACATTATACCTATTAGCTAAAAAAATAATTAGTTTGAAGAAATTAATGAAGAAAAAGAAAAAACGTTTTTATAAAAATAAAAAATAATTTAAGAAAATATTAATATTACAGATTCTTAACAATAATCAATAACTATTTCATTTAAAAGACACTCAACAATTAAGAAAAAAAAAAAAGAATAAACATATATAAATATCATTGTTATACATAATCAATAACCATTTAAAAAAAAACTTATAAAGTTACATATATATATTTTTTTAGACAAAAAACAAACAAACAGAGTATGTGTAACCAATTAAGTCTGTTTAAACTTTTTTGTTATATTTCAAAAACTAGTGTATTTCAAAAATCGTGAATCGCCGATTTTATGTTCGGTCAAGTCATGAGGGTTACTCGGTCGAGCAAGACATTTTCCAGTAAATCTGTTTACCATTTAACGGTCATGCTCGGCCGAGTTATATGAGTTGTTCGGTCGAGGGGGTCATTTTCCAGTGTGTAAATTTCCATTTAACGGTCATGCCTCATGTTCGGCCGATTCATATAAGTTGCTCGACCGAGCAGAACGCCAAAAATTAAAAAAAAAAGGTATGCTCGACCGAGCAACACCAAAGACTCGACCGAGCAGATCCAAACCGAATAAATCGAAGATTAATCGAAAAATCGTTAAAACTGTTGAACCGTCAAACCGAAACCGATTTGGCATGTTATCCAGTTCGAATTCGATTTATGATATTTGAGGTTGAAAATTGCCGGTTTCAATCGACTAACCGCCGATTCAACCAAACAGGCCACCTCTAGGGACTCCCATGCCTTGCTATTACTATACTATATAGTATATGTGTGGGATTCCTATGCCTTGCTAGTACTATACCTTATATACTCCCTCCCGTAACATAACAAACTACATATTTACTATTTATACAGAAATTTATATATTTATATATATATATATACTTCTTTCGTCCCACTATAAATTATACATTTAAAAAATAAAATAAAAATTGGTGAATTAGATGTTATGAGTATAAAAAATGAAATAAAAGAGAGAAAATGAAATAAGAAATAATCATCAAATTATTGATGTGAATATGATAAGTGAGTCTCATTAATATAAAAATAACAAAACATTTTCATTTTAAATTTAAATTTAAAATTAAAAAAAAAAAGTGTAATTTGAAGTGGATCTTAGGGAGTAGATAGTAGTAATATGCATATATGAAACAATTATGTTCACCAATCAAACAAAGAGGGGTGATATAAATATACAAAGAAATTAAGATAATTTGAGAGACAAAGTTTTGGGTGCAAGATTAAATAGGAAAAGAGTTTGGTACAAGACAATATATACCCACACCTATTTCATTATTAGTTACCTATTTGTTACTAAAGAAGCTTCATTCACCTCTCATAGAATATATATATGAATATAAATATATATATATTCATCTGTCGCAAAAAAATACATGTGTCCCATTTAAAATTTTCATGAAATACCCCATCTGTCACAAAAAAAAATATTATCGCATTTGACAAATCAAAATTTTCATGGATATATTATTTGTTTAACAAAATTATATTTCATCCGTCTCACCCGAAAAAATACAAGTGACAATTTCAGTTATCAGTTGTTTACAACTGATAACTGAAATTATCAGTTGTTTGAAGAGTAATTTGTGCTTCAAACAACTGATAATTTCAGTTATCAAAGGTAAACAAGTGATAACTGAAATTATCACTTGTTTAACCAAAACTGATAAAAAAAAATTGTAATTTCGAACTTATGTATTTATTTTTTTTGTAATTTTCATCTTTCTAAAGTAGTTTTTTTGTAAATGCCTCAAAAAGAAAAAAATACATGTGTCCCATTTAAAATTTTCATGAAATACTCCATCTGTCACAAAAAAAATAAAAAAAATTATCGCATTTGACAAATCAAAATTTTCATTGATACATTATTTGTTTAACAAAATTATACTTCATCCGTTTTTCCCACCCGAAAAAATACATGTGTTCCATTTAAAAAGGCACACACTCAAAATGAAAACCTTTTAATATATCTTTATTCATTAAACTCACTTGTAATACTTACAATAATTATCCACTTACTTTTTTTACCACACTTTCTTTTTTTTATCTCACTTTTCATGCTCACAACATTTATTCCACTATAAACTCCTCTTAATTCCTGTGCTAGATCAACTTGTGTCTTTTCGTATTAGACAGAGGGAGTAAGACTTAAATTAATCACTCAATAGGACTATTATTTTGGGACAGAAAGAGCAGAGAAAGATTCTCTATCTACACTTTTGTACACCATATAGTTTAGCATTAATAAAATTCAACTATTATGAATTATTAGTGATGTTATCGTCATCAGAATGTTATCAATAACGTACAACTATCATGCTGTCATCAACGATGTATAACTATTGAATCCTACCTCACTTTTATACTCACAATATTTACTCAACTATACACTCCTTAATTCCCGTGTTAGATCAACTTTATGTCTTTTCGCATGAGACAGAAAGAGTAATACTTAAATTAATAACTAAAATAGGACTATTATTTCGGGACATAAAAAGATCATCATCTACATATCATCATGATGTTATCAATATCGTACAATTATCATGATGTCATCAACAATGTATAACTATTGAATCAATAAAACAATACGGTACACAAAAGTGATACACAATCTATAGTATAAATAAGGGTTGTCCACCTCACCCAATGAATAGTTTTATGAATAGTTTCAATCGCCGAAATTCCCATTTTGCCCTCACTATTTTGTCCCTTTCCCATTTTGCCCTTAAAAAAAAATTAATTAAATTTTGCCCTTAAAAAAAAAAAATTAATTAAAAAAAAAAGTGTCCTCGGACACGAGCTTATTCTAGTATTTCATATCAAAGAGCATGTGTTTCAATTAACCCTTGTCAAAAAGAAAAAAAAAATCAACCAACACATGAACAAACCTAACTTCACGTAACTCCCCTTCAACATTTTACACTACCTTTTATCTATTTATCAACAATTCAAACTTCAAAGTGCCCTGGCCAAGGCCAATGGCCATCTATCTTGAGCACAATTGACAAACTCAATATAATCTGGAGATGTCCAACATAAGCCTGAGCCCGTGTGCCTCCGGGTCAAGTCAGGTTTAGGTTTGACATTTGGACCCACCCCAAGACCCATCAAGCCCAGCCCAATCGTCAGGCCCAAAAGACCTTGTTTTCTTTTTTGAAATCTTTGTAAAATGGCAAAAATATTCCTGAAAAATAGTGTTGTAACAACACAATTTTGGGGGTATTTTCATCATTTTCAAAAATACTGGTCAGGTCAGACCCAATACCGGCCTAATGAAAGCTCGAAAGCAACCTGTCCTATCTAGGCTAAGTCCAAAGCCAGTTTGTAATGACCCTTTTGAGATGTGCCAACTTCAAAGCCGGTTTGGGCCCACACATTCGGGGCGGGACAGGGCAGGCTCAGGCCACCCGTGCGTACAAATGTGCATTACTATAATGACTTAAAAGTCAACTTGTTTAATCACAAAAATAATAGAATAAACAATTATCTCGAGACCGAGAGAGAGGAAAGCAGTCTGAGACTTGCATACAGACACATATACATCGCTCTCCAGGGGGCAAAAAATATGCATCTCCCTTTCAGTAGTATATACTATATGAGAATGTTATTACACTGGAAGTAAAGTACGAAAAACAAGAATACAACAAAATTAAGTTACTAAAGTTGTTATTTGTTTATCATTCTATTATAGGATTGAGAGCTATGTTTCGACTGTGGTTTCAATTGCAACAATGAATACCACCTTGTCTTACTCACTAAGGATAGGATAAATGTAATAGCTAAAGCAATAGTGACTGCAAAACTTACCCGAGAATTTGGCCTGTTCAATTTCCAGAATATTGGCGTGCTAGCACTAACTGAAGCAAATCTACCTCCTGATGATCTTCCCCTGTCAATTGGATTAATTTAGTTCAAGAGAGGGGGGGGATATTCTGGGAAGAAAGAAGATGGCAAGAAATTTAAAAAAAAATAAAAAATCTCTAGCTACTGATTTCAAGGTTTCTCTAATTCTGCATTCAATCTTCAACTTCAAGAATTATGCGCTACTCTAATATATGTTTAGGTGTAAAAGTTGCTTTCATCAATTCCATCACAAAATGGTAAGAGCAAGCACTTTGCGACTTGGCACACGACTAGTGCAACTCGGCCTGGGCCATGTTTGGCTTGTGATAAATCACCTTGTGAAACCCAGGTTTGAACTTGATGTTGGTCTCGATGGAAAATCAATCCAACTCAGGAGGACTATATGAGCTAGTCAATGATAAGGTCTACACAAATTTTATATAGGCCAAATTACAAATAAGGGTCCAAAGTTTGGGAGGAGTATTTAGACTGCAGGGTCCGATGTTCTATTTTTGGCGAAAAGGATCCAAAGTCAATAAAAGTTGGCAGTAGAGGGTTTTTTGACAGAAATGATAGATTTCTCAGTTAAGTCAGCATGTGCCGTCCACGTGTGACTTAACTGAGGTTAATTTGAAAAAAAAATTGGCATTTGAGGGGTCAAATAAACATTTAAAAAACAAAGGGTTAAAATAATATTTTCCCCAATAAAACCACCACCCCCACCCCCACCCCTCTTCTTTACTCTCCCCTCACCGGTCTGATCACCCACCATCACCGGCCGCCAATTCAATCCACCACCCCCACCTTTCCCGGCGACAAAATAGGCCCCTCCACCCCCGCCTAGCTCGACCCCTTCAATTTGCACTAGGCCCTCCCGCATGGTCTGTACCAATGAGCGCTAGGACCCGGCCATTAATCAACTCAGTTCTTCAAACTCAACATTTCTACCCGGGCAATATTTTATGAACCCAACACTCCTTTAACATTTCGACACATTAACTGAATAACAGTAGTAATAATCGTATAGCTAACAAAACTATACTGGCCAAGTGGAGATTCGGAAAAGAGGCTGCCCCGACCAATGAAGAAAATCAAAGCAAGAACCAAGAAGCAGGCGAGAACAACAAACAGAGATCGAGATCGAGATCGAGATCGAGCTGCGCCTCCTCCTCCTCTATTCCGGTAACTTCCAGAACTTAATAGTGTCGCCTTCTTAACTGCCATACTGTACAACCTAAATCAAAAGCCCTAAAAAAGGTTTTGAATCAAGAAGAGATCTATGAAAATGAGGGTTCAATTTGATTCCATTGAGGAGTTGTGTTCAATCAAAAAAGGTTGAAGGCAGTGTAGTGGTTGCCGGGTTTGAGAGGGATGGTTGAATTCTTCACCCTCTCTTTCTCCGGCCATAATCCCCCTTCAATTGATTGGACACTGCCATTTTTTTTCCCTTGAATAGATTGAATAGAACTATAATAATGAGTGTGGTGGTTGACTGCAGTGTTGTGATGGTAATGATGGTGTTAGTGGGGGGTGACGGAGGTAAACTAGAAATATAATAATAGAGAAAGGGGTTTTCTGTTTAATCTGAAAGTTGGAGGATTAAAATTAAAAAAACAAACTATAAAAATGAGTGCAAAATTACTAAAGTATCCTCAGTTAAGTCACACGTGGACAGCACATGCTGACTTAATTGAGGAATCTAACGTTTCCGTCAAAAAACCCTTAACTGCCAACTTTTATTGACTTTGGACCCTTAATCGCCAAAAATAGAACATCGGACCCTGCAGTTGAAATACCCCCCAAACTTTGGACCCTTATTTGTAATTTGCCTTTTTATATATTCCCATTGAATAAGCTCAAGGTATGGCTTTTAGCACAGAAAAGCTCAAGTTAAAAACGTCACTACTTCAGGTTCAATGAGGATCTTAAGGTTAAGATGCCCAATAGTAGCCCAATATCAATAAAATGAGGGGGGACTGGTCTCTTGGATTCTTTTGATCTTGCTCCCTATTTTAACCCTTTTGTAACCACCAATTCATTAACTTCCTTCCTCTAACCTATAAATTGCTTTTCTAGAACTAAAACATTTGCCAATACATTTTTATTGCAACAATTATTAATGAACTTTCAATAAAAATAGTGGTTATAGAAAAAACTTTTTGGTTAAAGTTATATATATATATATATATATATATATACACACATGAGCATATTGTGTGCGCCGTGATCACCCAATAACTTGTCCATGTAATAACCGAAAACGATAAATCAGAAGAGTTCATGCATAATATTATTACCCCATGTACTCTTTAATTAAGCTCCATAAACGATTGCCGCCATGGGAAGAGTAATTGACATCATTCTCTTCAGAATCACCTTTTTGTGTCCCTGAAAGAACAGCATTTAAAATAAAATTAAAAAAAAAGAAGAAGAAGAAGATGAAGCTTGTCACCACATCACACAATTTGACATTTGCAAATGATTCATCCCCCATCTAATTTTCTAATGTCCTATGTAGAAAAAAATATTTTTTTAAAAAAAAAAAAAGATACAATCATTAGATGAAATGGACTAACCTTTCCCTGATGTCCGCATTGCAGCCAACTTTTGAACTAAGAAGCGTTCTGCATAGCTGATACATGCACGAAGCAACTTGGTTATCGAATTACACAGTCAATAGGATATTCATCAGCCAATGCATATTAAATAGTAAATATCTGTGTCAAAATGGTATATTTTGCAACACGCGTTGCAATAATGCCATGATAAATCTAATGTAGAATATTTAAGTTGATCCAAATACACAGATAGCGATTGCTGACACATCACACAGGCACAATACAACATAGGAACTCCAAACATTTCAGTCCCTCACCCTCAACTTGGTACATAAAGATCCCTCCTGCCTAACATGCAAACTAACATTTCGCAAATAATGCCTTACCTAAATATACTACACCCTCCGTCCCTAAATAAATGTCCATTTTTCCAAAAAAAAAAAAAAAAAGTCCCAAAATGAATGTCCAAATTTTGGTGAAGTTACTAAACCCTCCCCCATGAAACAAGTTCTAATTCACACTAACTAGTGATGTAGCATGGTGAGATCATTACGGATTTTTATGTACTTGTGCTACTAAAAATGCTTAAATCTCAACTCCTCTCAAATGTCCCTAAGAGTGAAAATAGGACATTCACTTGGGGACGGAGGGAGGATTACTTAGCAAAGGCCATCTAATAGAATGTTTCACTGAGTGGCAAAACAACGTAACCAACACACATATTGGGACAAAGGCTGAGTTAATTTTGCAGTTAAACGTCGTAATCCAATTTGGGTTTTCAGTATGGCCACAAATGTTTACCAGGAATTAGCTGAGAAAAGTAGTGTCATTTCATTAGGCACGTCCATAAAATTTACTTTCTAAAAATTAAAAGAGGTTTTACAGACAAAACAACATTTATATAGATTTTTGGTTAACTCTAAAGAGTTTACAAGTACTACTTTCATAAGAACTTTGAAAATACAATTTGTAAGTTATAATATTTTCTTTCGTAATAATTTGATATTTTTCTTCTTTTCCATTTAGTGTGTTTCATCTCTTCCCTCCTTGCTCCCTCCCTCTAGCTAGAAGTATTCTTGTAGAAGGAAGGAAGCCCAGGAAATCTAGGAACAGGTCAGACATATCAAAGTTAGTGCAGCACTGCAGCGTACAAATCAAGCCCTTCTTACTTTCTCATCCTTGTGGTAGTGCAAAGTTTTTAAGTGCTCACTTAATTCATATGCTAACCATTCAAAGTTTTTAAGAGACCACTACTAAAATATACAACACAACCAAATACAAACCTGGAACATATCAAACATAAAACAATGTTTTTAACTTGTTTGCAAAAATATGTGCAGTCCGTAAGTCTCAAACCTCGTATCTTTTGGGATCTGAACATTCACAGTGAAATGGTGATGGCCTCTTACAGAAGGTTTTTCTGTGTCTGGGACTCCCATCTTTGCCATTTTGACCGTCTCTCCAGGCTGAATCCCCGCAGGAATTCGTAGATCTCTCAGACCATCAACAGTTTCCACCTAAAATTAGCATAGATTTTATACTCAATCATTTTTAATACGTGATAAAACAAGACTTTACTTCGAACTACAGATCCCGGAGAAGTCACTGCTAGAAACTCAAACCTCCTTATCAACCAGAAATTAGATAGTGGGAACCCTCTGAAACAAGTGAACTTAAGAAACAAAGATTTTGACCAGTAATGCATCACAAGAATAGAACTCATACAAGAATCGCTTGAGGATAATAACCTATAGAGCTTCAAAAACTAAGGAGAAATTATTTGATTGTCACCTCTTTATACTTGAATGCTTCTATGAATTGCAAATTTAAATTTAGCTCAATAGAAGTAAGAAGACATATTGTGTGTCTAGTGCATAATTATTAGAACCTTATACATACACATTACATATGTAAATTGCTAACTTAAATCTGGCAAGTTTCAGTGTCAGGTTTAAATTTTAGTACAAGAGAAGAACGACTGTAATTGTATTTGCCAAAAAAAAAGTTTAGATTAATCAAGAACGAAACTTGGCACTGGAAGAAGATCAATTACAATCCAAACGTCAACCATAAATGATGCCGACCAAGGACCAAAGCATGTTGTTATTAGGACTCGGCTGGCACCTAAGTGAAATTTAAAGTCTCAGCTTTCAAGGTTCTGGTGAGAGTAGGGAGTTTGATTGCTGAGCTGAACCTGTAAGACATTTACGAGTATCGGACTCAACAGATTCACATATGCCAAATGCAAAATGTAGTTGAACCAACCAACTGAAAGTACATACATGGTCAGAACATTACATGTTAGCTTCCTTTGTGTCATTCTTTCTAAAATTAAAGCATGAAGTGCTGACATATCCTACAACTCTCGTATTACTGACGGCCAACCACATCTCCTGCTCCTTCGACCAATATTGGGGTGGGAATGTAATGGGCTACTTCTCTAATACATGTGGGCTCGCAATTAAGTCCTGTAATTCTTGTAACATCCATACTGTATAGAATGAGTACTAATACACTTTTTTGAGAATTTGTTTTTTTGTTGTATCATCATGTTTGTGTATTAGTCCATTACATTCTCACCCAATATTGGAATCACTTGACACAACTCAGATAGCTTACTGGATTCGGGTTTAATGAGAATTCGAGTTTGATAAGATAACTGGATATATCTTAGTACACCTCGAAAAGTACTCGTCAAAGCCGAATTACGCGAATAATTAAAAATGCATTATATATCTATCTAGGAGTTTAGATGACTCTTGGACTCTTTGTGATCTCTCCCCTATTTTCCCTTAACAATCACCATCTTTATGAACGTTTCCCTCCATCTGGAAAAATCTTTTTTATAGCTAAAACTGCCAGTATCACTATACATATACACCTTGAATCTAAAGAAAGATGGATAAAGGGGTGTGATTGTCCACTCATGCAGCATTCTTCCCCCCCCCCCTTTATTTTTTGCATTCAAAATTCACAAAAGAATGAAAAGGCCTTTGCATGAGAATAAACAGAGGCCAAAAGCTGATGGAACACAACAATGAGCCCAAAAAGCTAAGTACCACCCCCATCTCCCCAAAAACATCTACGAAAGGGATGAGCACACTAGGCAAATACTCCTCTTCAATGGAAGGGCAAAATATGCAAGACTTCCTCTGCATCAGCATTCGCCTTGAGGTAGCAAGCTAACAAATCTACCACATTAAAGTGGAGTGGAACCACTGATTGTGCTGATCTACGAAGCTTATACTTATAATTCAACACATGTAATAGAAATATCAACATTAAGCATTAGATTAGATGCACCTCCCGACTTTTGACTTCCCCAAACGTCTTAGTTTCTATACGCTATGAAACATACTCGTATATTAAAGCATTATGAACTAGGTTGTCCTTTTAGCTTTAACATAGAATAGACAATGGAAATCGGCGGGGGTTGGAGGTGGAGCTGAAGGGGAAATAGGCATAGTCAACCAGCAATTCACCATTACTAAAACTTAAAGAGCCCAAACATACGAAGATAAACCCAAGCCTCATTCAAAACCCAAAGAACGAACCAAAGTATGTAAGCTAGTTTACATATAATATTGTGGAAACATTCGTCTGATGGAAAATGAAAAGAGCTAGACCAGCCAAGGAACCAGAGTTATATATGATCAGCAGCGTAAGGCAGTGTGGGTATTGTTGGGAATTTGGGGAATCTCACATCCGCCTAACCCATACTTGCAATCTTATCATGGGGAGAATCAATCAACAACAGATAATATGAAAGAAATAACACAAGTATTTGGTAACCTAGTTCATCAACACATGACTACATCTGGGGGCGATGTCAAGTCGGGATATACACTAAAATCAATATATAATGGTGGTTACAACTTTGCACATGCAATCACTAAGATCTAAGCATGGCTACTCTGCATTAACAACCCTTTCATATATATCTTCTCTTCTCTAAGATGAACACACACACACACACCTCTTGGTCATGGCTAGGGTTGTGGGAGTACCCCTCGTGACATCACCTAGGCCCCCTGCCCTCTCCTTCCTTGACACTATTTGTGGTTCTCTCTTATGTACCCTAGCTTTCTCCTTGTGAGTCACTTTGTTTATCCAGGGTATAGAGTCCAAAACCTAAAACCAATTCCCTATACCGTGCTAAATAGTACAGCTATAATTAGAAAAAACTCCTTTTCCTCCTAGAGAAAGATCCCACGCTTGTTTGTTGCTCGATGTTCTTTTGCAACCAAGGAACAAATGCCCACTAAATACGCTGACCTTCGGCCCACGAACTACAACTATTTAATTCTTGCCTTTGCTCAACTGCGCAATTCGGTTCAACCCCGCTACTTGGTTTTGGTTCCTCTCTCCTTGGTTTCGACTCCACAGCCCAACAATCTCCCACCTGAACCAAACTCTGTGATCTCGACCCGTCAAACTCTCACCGAAGAATGACACTCCGCACATTGTAACTTGACAACGTCGAGCACTAAGCACCCACCCAAACTTTCGCTCAATTACTAAGGCGAGTTGAAACCAAGCGACGCTTTAACTAGGGATGGCCAAACCGGACCGGAACCGGACCTGAACCGGAAAACCGGACCGGAAAAGCCCGAAACCGGAGCGAACCGGGGAGAAAACCGGAACCGGACGGACCGGAATCGGGGTTAGTGCGGGCCGGTTAAGGGTTACAAAAATGCCAAACCGGACCGGAACCGGAACCGTGAATCGGACGAAATTTCCATGTTTTCCAAAGAACTGGACCGGAAAAGCCCGGAACCGGAGCAAACCGGGGAGAAAACCGGAACCGGACGGACCGAAACCGGGGTTAGTGCGGGCCGGTTAAGGGTTACCATTTGGCCGAACCAGAACCGGCGGTTCAAGGCCCGAAACCGGAACCGGACCGGATTTGGTCATCCCTAGCTTTAACCTCTCTGTGTCGGATTCCTTGCCTCCTCGAATCAACTAACTGAATTTTTGCAACCTCCTTACTATGGATTCCTGCAATCTGAATCATATGAATCTGTGCAACTTTGATCCCACATGAATCTATGCATCTGAATCTTCCAGATCGATGCAATCGAACCTTGATTTTCTGCAGCCTCCTTTTCAATCAAATCTAGGCATCCCTCAGATCTCCCACCAAAGCTTTGTTACCGGTGGTTGGGAATTTAGGGGGATCTCACATCTGCCTAGCCCATACTAGCGATCCCATCAGGGGGAGAATAAATCAAAAACAGATAATATGAAAGAAATAACATAAGTATTTGGTAACTCAGTTCATCAATACATGACTACATTTGGGGCGATGCCAAATCAGAATATACACTACAATCAATATATGATGGTGGTTACAACTTTGCACATGCAATCACTACGATATAAGCTACTCTCCATGAACAACCCTCTCATATATATCTTATCTCCTCTAAGATGAACACACACACACACCTTGGTCATGACTAGGGTTGTAGGAGCGCCTCTCATAGCATCTCCTAGGCCCCCTTGCCATCTCCTTGACACTATTTGTGGCTCTCTCTTGTGTATCCTAGCTCACTCCTTGAAGCACGCAAAAAATATGATAGTCACTTTGTTTATATATGGTATAGTCCAAAACCTAAACCTAAAACCAATTAACTGTACCGCGCTAAAATCGTACAACTATAATTAAGAAACTCCTTTTCCTCCTAGATTAAGATCACGTTTGTTTGCTGCTCAAGATTCTTTTGCAACCGAGGAAACAAATGTCCACCAAACACGCTGACCTTCGGCCCACGAATGACAACTGTTCAATTCTTGCCTTTGCTCCATTGCGCAATTCGATTCAGCCCCGCTCCTTGGTTTCAGTTCCTCTCTCCTTGGTTTTGACTCCAGGTCCCAACAAGTATATCTATTATTCTATCTGAGGCTCACTTGCATTTTGTGTCTGTTTGGGTTCTTCCATAATCTAGAATTCGGATAAGTGGCTTATGGTCTTTGAGATTCAATCTTGGGCACCAAGAATCTCTCCGAGTATATAAAGGCCCCTTACATACTGGCATACTGCAATACGAGACCTCGATGAATGAACTAATAAATGTGATTATTGGTTCCGTTCTCTAAATCCCAAGAAAGTTTGCTTTTTTCTTTGTTTGCCATGGAAACATGGTTTCTTCCATTGTTCTCTTACTAAACTCTGGTTCTCTTATTGTTGCTGGAAACAAAAAGTCGCTTAATTTTAGGAAGCATAGCTGTCCACAACAAGGAATTGTTTGTGGCTCACATTTCTAATGAATGCATGTATAACCATAAACTTTAGTTTTAAGTAAAACCGCAATTGATATGAGTAATCAAAATCCACAATCTAGAAATAGAGATAATCACGAGGAATGAATCACAAACATCACCATTTAAGGATTTGTAGTGGTAGAACTTAGAGGTGTTCTTCAAGTGATTTAAGTAAATCATGTCATTTTAAAGGACACTTAATATTTACAAGACAGGTCATTGTAATGTTTGGCTAAGGATTTCTTCCACTATATGCTTAGCACAAGATGATTGTTACCTTAACAACAGTTCCTAGTATTGCCTCCGTATAGTCAATACTAATGTTTGAGTAAAGATTGAGGCCCTCCCTCTTTATCCCTTTTCTTTCAGCAACATGGAGGATTACATACAAATTACCAGATTTTCCTCTGCATTAGAAACAAAAAGTATCAGAAAATGAATTCATATCAAAAATGTTTTCAATGAAACAAAGCTAGAATGGATTATCATAAAAAAATTATTTTGGGAAAATAAGTTCAAAAGCCTTCAGAATATACCATTTTGTCACTGTTATTGACACAACTCAAATAGAAGATGGAGGTGGCACGTGACACCCCTTTGAAAAAGAAACAAAACTGTATGATCTGAAAACTCTATAGGTTACATCCTGTATCTCTCTTTCCCCCATTGGACCGTTTAAATTGTAACTTCCTAACCTCTCGAAATCAATCTACTTAAATCATAACTTCCTAACCTCTCAAAATCAATCTACTGAGGGCATCCGCTGCTAGGGTGAAGTCGAAGGGGGACAAAAGATCCCCCACCTATCAAGGACTCCTAGACACTAACCATCTTCCTAGGTTGGCAACTAAAAATGACTAAAAATTATATTAGGAACATACCCTAGGAGTCAATCAGTAGATTATAGAATTACTGTCTACGTTATATTGTGTTACACGCTAAGGAGGAATCGAAATAGGATATGTCCATTATTGGGTTTGCAGGCACCTAGTCCTAAGGGGTTGTATTAGGGTCTTACAGGATTGCATGATTGTTTTCCGGAAAAATGAGGCGTTACACGAGCCACCAAAGTGGGATGAAAAGGAGGAGCGGGAATAGGAACTAGGAAGGTTTTGGGAGAGACATGTATTGTGGGACGGACTCTAGAGAGAGTCTAT
Organism: Adenophora triphylla var. japonica; assembly: GCA_022495995.1. Classification (NCBI taxonomy): domain Eukaryota; kingdom Viridiplantae; phylum Streptophyta; class Magnoliopsida; order Asterales; family Campanulaceae; genus Adenophora; species Adenophora triphylla. The sequence goes on from JAFEMH010004626.1 coordinate 163,440, forward strand.
GAGCATCATGTTACAAAATGAATACAATTGAGTTGGTAGTGAAGGAGGAGCATGCCCTGTGAGGGGCACATGCTCTCCATAATGTGGACCATCCGACAATTCTCCCTAGTAAACCACGTGTAGACCTATGATTGGGCCACGTGGCGAATTTCACTATTCCAGCCTACAGTCCACTACTGCTCGGTGATCCCAAAATTTGGAATGAAGACGTCCCGAGACCTTGTCTAATCGTGGGAAGTACAAGGCAGATAACGGACCGCACATTTGCGGAAGAAGTGCATCTGCGGGAAAGAGATGAATCCACGGAACAAGGATAAGTCTGCAGAACTAGGATGAATCCGTGGAAAATAGATGTGTAGAAAAAGAGGCAACATGTGCAAGGCATGTGTGCCCTACATTTGCAGGACATGTGTCCCACATGGCTTAAGTTAAGTTAGACTTGACTTGAAGTCCTAAGCCCGAATGGCATCGGCCCTAAGCCAAATTCAGAATTATCAATCCTTTAGGGTTTTGGAGATTCCTACATCGGCATTTCTAACAGTGAAAATCCATGAGACATAACAAGAAAACCCTTGGCCATTTTTCTTAAGAGAGATCCCCTAATCTCAAGCCCCGAAGCTAGATGTTTGTGTGAGTAATTGATCTCCTTCTGCAAGACTGCAACGTCGTGTGTAGATTGATTGGAGTTTCAGTTCATTTGTGTGGATCATGTTTGGCGCTTCACAACCTTCTGGAAAGAGATAGGATCTTCACTTTGTCAATCGGAAATGTTTTAACCATCGGGTTCATTTTTGTACTTCGCTTGGAGTCTCTTTGGATTTACAAATTTGTGTTATTTCAATGAGTTATTATTTTCGGTAAAAATAAATTATAGAGACCGAGAACACCCCAGAATCCATTCTCCTCAAATCAGCCCTTAACCCTTCCCAGTCCAAAACCCAATCAAGAAGAGTCCGCTTGACTCATTTACAAGTCATCCAAAATACAATTTCAACACGGGACCCCATTGGCTGCTATAGTCCAAGTCCTCAAAAAAAAAAAAAATTGGTTCTGCATCATGTACCCAATCTTTAAAAATGGGCACGGCCTAAATGGCTAAGTTTACTGACTGAACATTAATGGTGCGTCTAAAAGCCCAGATTGTCAAGTAAAGCATTGACATATGCCACGTCTTGCCTATTCACCAATCCCTCCCACTTTATGGTGTGAAAAGCATTAAATAATACTACCTTTGTCCCAAAATGAATGAAAAAAATCAATTTTACTCTTAATCAAGACAATTTCGAACAATTTGGTCATTCATTTTGGGACGGGGGGAGTAGCTATTAGCTAGTCCAGATATGCGTCATTTTAAGTTGGCATAGCTTTTATAGATAGAATCGACTTAAGAATCCGAAGGACATGACTAAAAAGAGGAAACCTTTGGTTTAGCTGCACACCTTTTCTCGTCAATATTGCCCTCTCCTGGAAGCTTTAAGGTGGATCCATCACTGACACCCGGTGGGATGTCCAGGCTAATCCTTCGCGTTGAACTGATATTCCCTTGTCCGCCACATTTTTGACAAAAATCAGTAATAATCTTACCCTCACCACTACACCTCGAGCAGGTAGACACCTATAAATCATAGATATAGCATATTTGCATAGTATGTCAAGAATAAAAAATAAGCCTAAACAATCAATAAAAAAGATATTACAAATTAACGTAGCTATGCAATATTTGCATATACCGACTTACATATTCGCATAAGTTCATTTTCAACATGTGTTTAGGATTTTACCTTTACTTGTTTTAATGCACTAAAACTGAATCTATTTTAAAGAAATGGACTATCATTTGAGACAAACACAAAAGGTAAGGAGGTGCTGTTTTCTGGGGACAGAGGGAATAGTATATTGCACCCGAGTCCTGAGGAACAACTAAAGAGAAGAACAATAAAAAATGAAAGATGATTGTCAAAACGATCAAATTCAATGATGACATCACGCCATTGTATGACACTTTGATTTCAATTTTCACAACCAAGGCAAGAATTGTGATTGACATAAGCATAGAGAACACTCTAATCACCAAGCTTCAATCAAAAAATCCTTAATATCTAACTGCAAATTGTTTCATATAAAATGTTTTCAAGGATATACTCTTTTACATAAATTGGTTATACATGATAACAGAAAGAAACATTCTTCTTCAGACATCTCTATACTGCAACCATAAGGAAACGAGTTCCTGGGATGAGACTGGCCATTAAAGACGTGGAAAATTGGTGAGGGCCAAACCAACATCAACGAACGTGTTTGGCATTTTTGAAGGTTTTTTTACTGGTTGGATAAGAAAAATAAGAAAGCTGTGAGCAATGACTGAACGGAGAGGAACAGGATGGACGTATATACCCAAACACAGAACAAAGTTTGGAGGAAGAGAGAGAATTTAACTTAAAAAGAGAAAAAGAGCAGGGAAGGATTACAACAAACCAATACACACCATCAAAGATTGATTATACAATTAGAAAGAAAGCTACTATCATGGGCGCACTCCAAAACAGCAGATGAAGTTTGATCACATGTAAGCAAGCTACTCAGGCAAAGCAATTACTCCCTCCGCCGCGGCTTAAGGCTTTCCTTTTTAGTCTGTCCCAGTTTAAGGTTCTTAGTTGCTTTATTACTTAAAATAGACAATGGGACCCACTTGTCATCCTCACAACAAAAACTCCCTACCCACTTTCTCTCTCCTACTTTACTTTTCATACTCACAACATTTACTTTTTCTTAATCTCCGGCCAAGTCAAACTAAGAACATTAAACCGGGACGGAGGGAGTACAAAAGATAATTTAAAATTATATAAAAAAAACTGAGTTATTATCTTTATATATAGCCAATCAAAGTCTAATAAGAGGTCAAAGCTTATGCATTTTCTCTTTTTTTAGTCAACACGACCGGTTGTTTTTTCTTTTATGGGGGGCTATAGGGTGGCACGAGCATAGAAGTTGTTCGCTCCTTAAAATCAAAAGCAACAAGGGATGAGACCTGGATTGCAGAGATTGTGGAGATCTAGAACAAACAAGAATTTGTACATAAAAAATAAAAGCCATTAAATCTGAAAACGCCAGTAATGTATGTGGGCAAACGTGTGAATTTACCTGAGTTATTTCTCCAAATGCTGTTTTTCTAGTTTTAACTTCCCCTCCTAAACCTCCACAACGACTACATACTTTTATGCAATCACTAGATTTCGCTCTTGTTCCATCACAACCATCACATGTCTCAACGCAAGAAACGTCAATTCCCCGTCGTACTCCAAAAATAGATTCTTCAAAGCTCAAATAAAGATCATGCCTGCAATATAAAGAATGTTAAACTGTTACTTGCCAATAAAGAAACTAATGCAGGTTGTAAGTTTAAAGGAAAGAGAGAGTTAGGAGAGACAAAAGCGGAGAGGGAGACACCAAAACCGACTGAAGGCCCCCTCTTCCATAGCATATAGATTACATAAAAGTAAACAATAATCAAATGAACTGAATAAGGATCAAAAGTGAGCCGCTTGTTATGCACTCATGAACTTCCTAATTTGGTGAAGCTTTATATCTTAGAAAGTTAGAGCAGAAAACATTACTCCCCTTAACTGTTTTTCTTTAATTAAGTTTTAGGACCATAAGGAAGTTAGTTTGGAAACAAGTTGCTAAGAAATTCCTGAGAAAGATGGCAAATGAAGACTTGTCCAGCAAATGTACAATAGGCTGCGGAAAGAAGAATAAATGGAAAATAGATTTTACCTTCGCAAGAGATCAACCATGCCAAGACAAAGAGCGTATTAGTTCAAGATTACATAATTTTAACTGTTAAATTGAAGATGGGGAGTTACATAGGTATTTACTACAATGGAAACCCTAGTTTAACTAGACCTGGAACTAAGTAGAAAACCATAGGCATTCCGATGACAACTAGGCTAAGATAACAAGGATAACCCTAAGAAATATTCTTTTTGATTGTTTTTCTTTCTGTTGATAAGTGTAAATTAATAAGAACAAAAGAAAACAGATAGAAAAAAAGATCAATGTGGAGAAAAAGAGATGAATGCATCATATTCTTTATGTTTCCTAATCGCAAGATGTTAGCTAAAAACAACAATATATGTTAAAATGAAAACCGCAGTATATAGTTGTATATCTATATATTCCCTCCATCCCACTAACATTTACAAATTTGTTTTGGGCACAGGGATTCAGAAAAAGTGTTTTATAATGATAGGGAATAAGTGTTGTGAGTATGAGAAAGTGGGGTAGGGAATAGTAAGTGCATAGATGAATGTCGGAAAAAATAAAATCGAATTTGCTTTTGATCAAGAGCGAATTTGAACTTTTTTCGACATTCATTTAGGGACGGAGTGTGTGTGTGTGTGTATATATATATATATATATACTCCCTCCGTCCCGCTACAAATCACACCGTTATTGTCTGCACGCGAATTAAGGAGAAAGTTAGTGGAGTAAGTGTTGTGAGTATGAAAAGTGAGGTAGGAGAGGGAAAGTGGGGTAGAAAATAGTGAGTTGATTGGTGTTGTGAGTATAAAAGTAAAGTAGGAGAAAGAATTAGTGGGTGGAATAGTAAAGATTCTTTGCCATTTTAGGAAGTGTGTGATTTGTAGCGGGACCCACAATGAGGAAAGTGTGTGATTTATAGCGGGACGGAGGGAGTATATATATGTATATATTTCAAATCACTTACAAGGCCAATGCCTAAGATCTTATTTTTTTGAAATAATCTATAATTAAATCATCATCAATAGTCCTTATAAAAAAAAATCATTATCAATAGAACTTCCTCCGTCCCAATTTAATGTTCACCTTTTGAATCTGAACAGGATTAAGAAACCCATGTAAAATGGGTACGTAAGTCATGTAGGTTGAGGATATAATTGTCCAAGACACCATTCATAATTCAAGTCGGTAAAAAGTAGGTGGGCAAGTAATTTTTTTATAGTTCTTTAACTTTATGAGGACAAAGTTGTCCAAAACACTGTTCATTATTTCTTTTGAGAATATAGCAAAAGGTGAACCTTAAATTGGGACGTACCAAGAAGGAAAGTTTGAACCTTAAATTGGGAAGGAGGGAGTATTTTTACCAAAAACTACTTCAAAAACATGCAATTGACAAAAAAATATGTAAGTTGTGATTTTACAAAAATATACTTATTGCACACAATACACACACACTTCCTCTCTCTACCCAACCCACCTCCGGCGACCACCTTTCCTAACTCCGGCGACCACTTTCCCACCTCCGGCGACCACCTTCCCCACGTCCAGCTTAAATATTTCCATGGCGGCCTACAATAATTTCAGTTTTTCAACAATTCAAAGGTAAAATCCCATGTATATTCTTTCCCATCTCCTTCTAACCGCTTCCTCCCTCCTAAACCTAAATCTACAGACTACAAGTCATCCCACCCCAACTCCTCCACTCCCCACACCACTTCCCTCCGGCGCTGACTCCATCTCCCCTATCCTGTCGCCAACCTGATTTCCTTCTTTTCTTCAGTCAGGCATGTCGCCGCCCCTGTTCTTCATTCAACAGCGCTGACGTCAAGCTCCCTCCCTCCTTGTCGTTTTCAATCTCCGCCAGATTTGGGAACATATCTAGTTGACTTTCATTTTCAATCTGGGTTGTTTGGGTTTTTGAAAATTCTAAAAAAATTGTTGATTTTGAAATTAGATCTAAAATTGAGATTTTGTCCTTGTTATTGGTGTTAAAACATTACTTGGATGTTAATGTTTATTTTGACTGATTTCATGTTAATTTTACTTTTGAATATGTTAATGCAACTGTGAAAATGTAGCGTTGGTGAAAGTGTGACAATGGTGTCTTAGACCGGCAAAAACTCAGTTTGTTTTTATGATGGTGATGGCGTGGTGGTGGTGATGGTTGCTACTATAGACCGGATGAAACTATTATGCAATTATTTTAGGCTTAAATTTTTACATTTTTAACAATTCCAAAGAAGGGAAGAAATGACCTTAAAGAGTTTTTGTGCCTTGTATTTGGTTAAACAACTGATAAATGTCATTTATCAGTTATTTTTAAGGATTTTTTTGCTAAGTGTTTGGTTCAAACAACTGATTAATGGAATTTATTAGTTTTTTTAAGAGTTATTGTGTTTGGTATTTAGTTAAACAACTGATAAATGTCATTTATTAATTATTTTTAAGGATTTTTGTGCTAAGTGTTTGGTTCAAACAACTGATTGATGATGGCATTTATCAGGTTTTGTAAAGAGTTTTTGTGCTTGGTATTTGGTTAAACAACTGATAAATGTCATTTATCAGTTTTTTTAGGATTTTTGTGCTAAGTGTTTGATTTAAACAACTGATGAATACATTTGTCATTTTTTAAAGAGTTTTTGTGCTTGATATTTGGCTAAATAACTAATAAATGTCATTTATCAGTTATTTTTAAGGATTTTTGTGCTAATTGTTTGTTTTAAACAACTGATGAGTGGTTAAACAACTTCAATTATTTTTAAGAATTTTTGTGTCAAGTGTTTGGTTCAAACAACTCATGAATGAATTTATCCATTTTTTAAAGAGTTCTTGTTTTTGGTATTTGATTAAGCAAATGATAAATGAAATGTTATTTATCAGTTATTTTTAAGAATTTTTGTGCTAAGTGTTTGGTTTAAACAACTGATGAATGGATTTATCAGTTTTTTAAATAGTTTTTGTGCTTGGTATTTGGTTAAACAGCTGATAAATGTTATTCATCAGTTATTTTTAAGGATTTGTGTGCTAATTGTTTGGTTTAAACAACTGATGAACGGCATTTATCAATTTTTTAAAGAGTTTTTGTGCATGGTATTTGGTTAAACAAGTGATAAATGTCATTTATCAGTTATTTTTAAGTATTTTTGTGCTAAGTGTTTGGTTTAAACAACTGATAAATGAATTTATCAGTTTTTAAAGAGTTTTTGTGCTTGGTCTTTGGTTAAACAAAAGATATACAAACAGATTTCATTTCTATAATTTAAATTATATCACGAGTGTACTTGTTTGATTTGTATTGACGATACGATTAAAACGTTATTTTCGAATTATTTTTTCGATTTCTAGATTTTGAGATATTGCATTTAAATTTTTATTTTTTTTTTGGGGGGGGGGGAATAAAAAGGGAAGAGAGAGAAAGAAAGAAAAAGGGATGTGGGAGAAAGAAAGAGAGCGTGAACGAGGAGAAAGAGAGAGGCGCGTGAGTGTCCAAGTGTCCAGTCAAGGGCAATTTGATCCATTCATTTTACCAAGTAGTTTTTTGTAATATTCAACTTGTGTGGGGGTTTTTTCCGTGATATCCATTTTTCAAAAGTAGTTTTTGGTAAAAGCCCCTAAAAAATATCAAATTTAATATAAACCACTATATATTCTATTAATAAAGTTTACGAAATCCAATGACATAATGGTGATTTGACAATATTTATTGTCAAAAATACTTGATTTATTGTTATAGTTGATACTCATAGAACTACTGCAAGTTTTAACAATAATAAACAAACGGACCGAAGAATTATTATTATTTTTTTGCAAATCATCTTTTGAGAACATCCTTTATTTGAAAAGAAAAATAAATAAAAATGGTTAAAGAAAAAACTTAATGAGGATGAAGTAAATAGTTTAGGAGTTTGAAAGGAACGTCAATGAAAATCTCACGAAACTTGCTCCATCACCAGGAACCACAAAAGCACGAATCGGTGCAAAATAAATCAAGGATGATCGATATAACTGAGGAAACAATAGGCACAAGGAAGAGTTACCCAACCACCCATCCTCTCAAAACCTTATCCGAGCCCCCTTACCTACCTTGAAACAAAGAAGAGGACGGAAAAGTTGATGGCTCTGATGAATATATTTCCAAGGGCTTCTATGAGAACCAGGACCACGAAAACGATTATCCCAACCATTGATGTGCATGCTGAATTTGCTTTTGATTACTCTATGCCAAATAGAATGCGATTCTCGAGGAAACCACCACAACCATTTACTCACAAAGGAGATGTTTCGTTTGACCAGGTTACCCAACTCTAAACCCCCCCCCTCCTCATGACGGTGAACCTTCTCTCAAGCCACAAGATGATCCCGCCAGTGTTCTAAAAAGCGGGCTAGGCGGGGTCCAGGCGCCGCGACTTTTCACTAAGCGGTCAATTAGGCGTTCTAGGCGGGCCTAGGCATTCTAGGCGGACCAGGCGGTCTGGGCGGGTTTAGGCGGGTCTAGGCAGATTTAGGCGGGCCTAGGCAGTCTAAATAATTTTTTTTAATTTATTTATTTATTATTTATTTATTATTTATTTATTTTTATTTTATTTTATTTTTTTTGTTACCCTTAAACGACGTCGTTTTATAAGGATTGAAAATGAAAACAAATAACACATGGTTGAATTTGACTTAACCTTAGTTTATGTTGTGGATGATGGAATACATTTATAATTTTCATAATGCTCTATAACCTTGTATTAAAATAATGTAGGAGAGAATGAGCTGGAGAGAATAGCGCTTTTTAAGGTTTCCATTTCGCTGAATTCTTAAGACTCCGCGTGACGCCCAAAATGAAAAGTTTTCTTAAGACTTATGGGACGGAGGGAGTATAGTAAAGAGGAATACTCGAGAGACATGCGCGAATAGGGGTAATACGCCATCCAACTAGCTAGGCGCTTATTAAGCCTCTCCACCGCCGGATCCCAAAAGGAGACAGACCGGGGATTACCTCCCAGAAGAACCCCAAGATATGACAATGGTCAGGACAAAACCTGACAACCAATCAAAGGGGTATATCTACTATGCACCACCTCTCCCATATTAATCCCTACAACACCACACTTTGCCAAATTAATCTTAAGCCCAGACATCCTCTCAAAAGCCTGAAGCACTGTCATAACACTCTGAAAATTACAAACACCCTCTTTTAGGAACAAAACCGTGTCATCAGCAAACTATAAATGCGAAACCCTTACATTATCTCTACCGACTTTACACCCTTCAACGAGACCAACTTCTTCACCCTTGAGCAACATTCGGCTTAAAATATCAGCCACAAGAGTGATTAGCAAAGGGGACAAAGGATCTCCTTGTCTCAACCCTCTGGTAGCCTTAAACCATTGTTAAGCCTTCCCATTCACAATAACAGAAAAGACGGAGATCTAAATCAACCTTGAATCCATTTCCTCCACCTGATTCCAAACCCCTTTCTTTCAAGAACGTGATCAAGGAAACGCCAATTCACTCTATCGTAAGTTTTCTCAAAATCAAGCTTAACCAATAAACCTTTCTTCCCTCGTTTATTTAACTCTTGCAATGATGTATATACACGCATAATTGATCGCTCGATTCGTTATATTCTCGTATTGATGATTGTGTTATTGTTTAAAGTAGTTAGTTGATCGTTTATAAACGCATAAGTATTTGCTTGAATTAAGTTTACGACTATTATTTTGATACTCATATGATGATTTGTCCATTATGTGGGACAATACTCATTCTTGTCACTTTATTACATGTGTGACCATGTCCTCTTGCACGTAGAAACTATATCGTAGTTTATGTCATCAGAACTATACCTATTTAAACACAACAAGCGAGGAAACCAATATAGACTAATTCAGAAACTAAACCAAAAGAATGAAGTTGATTAACAGAGAACGTCATCAATGTAAAAATCCAAAACTCTCTATTTGCATGAGTTATGCCCAAAAATTAATCGGACCAAGCCAACTCATGTTCACCTTAACAACAGACTAATAACTTTTATTTCAACAAATGGTGTTGCCCCAAACAAACTTGAACATTGGAAAAGGATATACATGCCAACCATGAAAACTTATTAGTAAGCATTGCAAGATGATGTTTAGGTTAAAGATTGAGATGTACTATTGGGTGAGAATGGATAACTCAAGGGAGCTCCATTTGTTGCATCGAATAAAGGCACATAACTTAAAACAATATTGTAGATATAACAACTTTTCTCACATAGGTACACTATGCTACCATGACCATTTTTTTCTCAAATATTCCCTTTTTAAAAAATATTTCCCTAAATACAACCCTTGAAAATGTATTGCCCAAAGTAACCAGTTTTTCTAAATTCGCTATTAGCAATAGCAAATAGAGGGTTTCCCACTTTAAATTCGATATTGCCAATAGCATATTTGAATTTAGGGTTAAGATAAACTCACTATTCGCAATAGCGAATTTAGCTTAACACTAAATTTCAGCCTTTCATGCTTAGCCGATTTGGGTGGAATTCATCTTAAACTAAATTCGCTACTGCTAATAGCGAATTTAAATTTGCTACTGCCAATAGCGAGTTTAGAAAATTGGTTAGTTTGGGCAAAACTTTTTCAAGTGTTGTATTTTGGGAAATACATATTTAAAAAGAACATTTTGAGAAAAAAATCCTACATTACACTCTACTTTTTGCTTGACTCCAACAAAAAATTATAGAAAAAGAAGTTATGACTCCAACAAATTACAATGGTACTCGAGACAAAAATGATAACCTTGCAGGTAGACGATTACCGAATGTCAAGACCTCGGCTGCCCTTGTATCTCATATCAAAGTTACCGTCTCCTGGTTCACTCCTCCTACTAAAGAACCCATTCGACTCCCCAAAGAAATTTCCAAAAACTTCAAAGGGGTCCACCTAAAAACAATTGTAACTTTCATGAATAATACACACATATATGCATTATAAACCTCATACAAAAACTGAGACACTAATGACCTGGAGAATAAGTCTTTTGATAATAAGGGAAATCAAACAATAATGCTACTCAAAATGCTTTTAAAAGAAAAAAACATTGCCATATATTACCTCCTCTGATCTGCCTCCATCATACTGCTCTTGTAGACCTTCCTCACCAAAGCGATCATATAACGATCTTTTATCATTATCTGATAGGACCTACCCCCAAAAAAAAACAATTGAATCCTAATAACTTCGGCTGAGTACAGTAATATTCAACCTACAAATTATTAACATTCCAGACGGATTGATAGGGAAGTAAAATAAAGTGTGGGTTCTAGATGAATGAAAAAACAACATGCCACAATATTATCAGCAGTGGAGAGGAAAAATGAGGCAAAATTATCTTTAAAGTGCAATCTTGAGAGCAATGAAGGTTACCTCATAGGCAGCACTTATCTCTTTGAACTTTTCTTCTGTCCCACGGGCCTTATCTGGATGATACTGTTGAAAAATAGGTAGGTATGGTAGTAAATAACTCAAACTAGCAAAACTAAAAATAGGTGAAAAAGTACAGTTAATGTCGGTCGCACATGATTCAGTCAAATCATCATGACATGTTTCTTAAAAAACAAGTACACCCTTCATCCCAAAATGAATGTCCAAAAAAACTTCAAATTTGCTCTAGCTCAAGAGCAAGTATGAAATTTTTTTAAACATTCATTTTGGGACGGAGTTAGTAGGAAATAGAATAAGCAAGAGCCTTATAACCTGATCTGCAAGTCAGAAATCTTTCTTGTCAATAAAGTCAAATATTGATCCAAACAAGATCAGTGAAAATTAAAAGAAAGAAAATGATGCATCACAAGTTCACAGATCAGAAAAAGTAATCAAAAGCACAACTTTTTACTAATGTTGATAACGCATATAAAGCACACAGCGAGGACTTTGATTGACTACTTCATTGTCTGTGTTATTCTTATACACAATATATTATTAAGGAGCACTGATGGGCTGTAGTGAATATAGTAGGTTTTTACACTAGAAAGAGCAAAACTCTATACCCCCATACGCAAGGAACAAGGTGGAAGTCTCAATAAGTTTCCATCCAAACTACTCAGAAGAGTCATCAGACTGCCCACACATTCCGGGTAATGACTCCCTCATCCAAGGATATAGCAAATTCATCCTTGATCCTTTAAACACTAGTATTGAGAGCTTCAATCCTTCAAAAGTCATCCTATTTATCTCCATCCAAATGCTCCAACTGAGGCATTAGGATGCTGCTACCCATCTCATTTTGACATGCTTGCTATTATGATCCCTGTTATACAAGAGTGCAAGTTGTAATAGTCTTTGGCAAGACCCAGTTCATCCCAAATTAACAATAACCTGATGACTTTGGTCCCCAATTCTTCAAACAGAAAATTAAGACAAAACAAAGTTTGTTACCACTGTAGGTACAAAGGCCAGAACCTTGCATCAGTAATGACCAGACTTCGACGTGTTTCAACCATCAAACTTAGGCTACCAAGAGAAACTACTTTAAGAACATTCCCAAAGTTTCAAGACGTTGCGAAATTAAATTTATGGTTAGTGGCTAATTACACTCAGCCGATGTGCCCCTATTAAAGCTTTACAATAGCATTGAATTCTATGAAGACAAAATGATACTCCCTCTGGCCATAGAAAGAGTCCTCTGTTCTATCTTAGTTAGTCCGGACAAATGAAAAGATATCTCTCTAAATTTAAGCTAAATATATCAATCTATGCTCCAGACTTTTCCTTCTTTCAAAAATAATAAGGTTGCTCTCACGTTAGGTACCATTTTTCACTAAGCCAAGTATTATACCAGATATCATACCCTACTTCGATGCGGATGCAGCGGGTGTTAAGTACGTAAGGATGTAGTTAGTTTTTTATCTTTCCGTTGTGAAAAAAAAAAAAAAAAAAAAAAAGCCAAGTACTGAGATCATAGTTGCGAAAGGCTAGCGCCTCTCTCGCCCGCCTCGCCGTTTTGACGCCTTTAGGGGTCGACCGCCTTTTGGTTCTATGGCGGGCTGTTGTGCGCCTTTTAGGTTAGGCGAGGCGTTTCTTGGTTATGGTGAGAGGCGTGAGCAGTCCGCCTTTGTCAAAAGGCATAATAGGCATATGTGTAGTGTTAAACTAGGTCATTTTGTAATTTTAGTTTCAATAATTTAACATACCTAATGCGTTGTTTTGGGATAATATGGAGTAAAGATAGATTGTGGTGTACATGAGGAAGAAAGATATCCATAATTTCTTTCGAGTGATCAAAAGAAAATAAGTGTCATAAATAACAAATTAGAACAACGACAAAGGAGTGGGACAAAAACACTACAAATAGCTTGCTTTATTCAATTTTTTAAAGGGAGAACAACAAGCCCTAGATTTCAGCGACAGGAAGAAGATTTTCTCTTTTGCTCTCGCTGAATTCAAATTCAAATTCGTTTCCCGTTGAATTCTTCTCTCTCGTTCAGATCGCCATGGACACAAGTTTTGGTGTTTTTATGTTATAACTGTGTTGGTTTATGTTATAAACTGAGAATTCTATTTCACATTAATGTTTTATAGGTTTTCAAAGTTGTTTATCCTTATTCATTGTTTGTGAAATAACTGTGATATGTATTTCACAGTTATTTTGTTTAAACAACTAATAAATTTTTGAACTGTGATGTGTATTTCACAGTTATTTTGGTTAGAGTTTGGTGAACAACTAATCTTTCTCATGAAACTTGGACACAAGTTTTGGTGTAAATAACTGTGAATTCTATTTCACAGCTATTTAAATAACTGTGAAATGGAATTGGTTTATGTTATAATTGTGTTGGTTTATGTTATAAACTGAGAATTCTATTTTACATTAATGTTTCATAGGTTTTCACATTTGTTCATCCTTATGCATTGTTTGTGAAATAACTGTGATGTGTATTTCACAGTTATTTTGTTTAAACAACTGATAAATTTTTGAACTGTGATGTGTATTTCACGGTTATTTTGGTTAAGTTATTTTGGTTAAACAACTGATAAATTTTTGAACTGTGATGTGTATTTCACAGTTATTTTGCTTAAACAACTGATAAATTTTTGAACTGTGATGTGTATTTCACATTAATGTTTTATAGGTTTTCATAGTTGTTCATGATTAGAGTTGGTTTATGTTATAATTGTGTTGTAGATTTCTCAGTTATTTATGTCATTCTTTTAAAATAGTTGTAGTCTTTTAAAATAACTGTGGGGCAAATTTCACAATTATTGGTGTTTTTATTAACCGGGAAAAAAAAAGGAATAGAGAGAAAGAGAGAGGGAGAATGAATAGGGAGTGCGAAGCAGCGGATTCTAATTTTCACCCATCAAGCGTATAAGGCGCTGGCATGTGCAAGAATTGCAGTTAGGGGTATTTTTGTCCACATTTTTAGTAGGGACTTATTGGCGAGTTTTGAAAAATTGTCTTTATTGGTCGATTTCATTTGGACGAGAGGTTTATTGATCAAAGCCCCAAAAAAAATGTTCGAAAATAAGTGATCTTTTGTAAGAAAAGTACTGAGGTCATCTCTGATGATCTGATGTCGTGTTCCTCCACTGTTGCTAATGGACTACCCAAGAGTTGCTTAATCAATGGATCGGTTAATGAAACTTTTTTGACACATTCCCCAATGTACATTTGTCCACGTTAATAATATTTAATGCATGGTTTTTGTTTTTGCAATTTATGGGTCATCTTAAGGAATTTTGTAAAGTTGCCTACCATTGGAGATGAAGTTGCTTAAATTAGAGTTCCTTAAGAAATGCTGATGTGGCAATGAATATTGAGTAAGTAATCGAAAACCAATTGGGTTCCATACCATAGGAGATGATAACTTCACCTTTAACAACAAATAGTCCACTCCCTCTAAGTCGAGGAAAGATAGTCTCACTGTAAGTTTGGTGGTCAACATTATTGAACTTTAACAAAACATCAATGTCAATCTAATTATCGTAGTGAAATTTTTTATTTTGTTACCATAACAATTTTTTAAATTACCAACAATATTAAAGTGTCATAATCTTTCCGGGACGGAGAGGGAGTATCACATTTCGGTATACACTGGACATTAGGACACTCATTTATAGTATTTGACACTATAATCACTTTGAAAAAAAAAAAAAAAACTTTTTCAGAATGTCACCCAACCCAAAGTCGAAAATGCAAACTGATAATGAAATACTAGAAGACACGTCAATTGTTCAATCGAGATTAGGGTAGTCAAAAAAAATATAACTAAAATTCAAAACTTAAAAACGATAATTAACCTGGCGAGCAAGATTTCGATAAGATGTTTTGATTTCCTGTGTGGTTGCATTTCTATCAAGATTCAAAACGGAGTAGTAATCAGTTTTCCGACGGGTTTTAGAAGCCGCCGCACAAATGAATAGCCGGCGGGGTTTATTGGCCGGAGAAATGGGGATTGCGGAGAAGAAATTTGGAATTGAAGAGGCGGCATTGAGGTAATTGAGAGATGTGGAGAATGGAGACGAGGAATTTGGTGTTGAGCGGAGACCGGAGATGGACGAAATGTGAGGAAGAGGAAGAATCATGGGGGAGTTGGGTTTGGGGTTTTTGTGATTTTTGGGGTAGAGGGAGGGGTTTAGTTGGCCCGCTCTCTCCGTAGCGTTCCGGCTTGTAGATATTTTGGCCCAGATGGTTAATCAATTTGGTTAATTAAAAAGAATTGTTATTCGCCTAATACAATTATTTAATACCCCAGTAAGTAATACTCCCTCCGTCCCGTCCGACTTAGGACATTTTTCCATTTTGGACGTCCCATCCAACTTAAGACAATCCCAAAATGGAAAGTATTTTATTAATGGGACCCACATTTACACTCACAACAAATTTTCACTCATTACTCCCTACCCCACTTTCTCTCACCTACATCACTTTTCATACTCACAACATCCACCCACTTACACTTTTTCCTTAATCCCCGTGCCCAACCTAAACGTCCTAAGTCGAACGGGAAGGAGGGAGTATTAAGTTCACAAAAAAAAATTAAATATCCAACACAAAATACACCACCAATATCCCTATTTTACCCTTTCTTATCATCTTTTATTCCTTTCTTCTTCATACCCACTCCCACCCACCACTCACCAACACCAAAACCAAAACCACCATTTCCTAGTCGATCTTTCTCTGGCCTTCTGCAATGCCAGCCCACCCATTGGTTGCTCTCCTTCTTGTGACCCAATACACCAAAAGGAATAATACCAAACAACAGCAATAGAGGATTTCCCTGTAAGCAACTCAACCAAGTGATGAAGCCGTGTGCGAATCTGTAGCATACAAACAAGGAGTTCAGTTCAACTGAACTTTGTTATCTTCTCTACCTTATCTAGTTAGTTGAGATATGTTTATAGATTAGTCCAATTCAAATGTAACTTATCTGTATTTTCAAATATGTATTCATGTACCATAAAAAGCTAAGAAAGCAATGAAAATAAATATGAAAAACAGGGCCGGCCTTTAGCATGAGCGAGGTGAGTGCTTGCACAGGGCCGCAAAATTTCAAGGGGCACCAAAAAAAAAAAAACCATTATATACCATTGATCGAGTCCATTCGTCTGATCGATCGCCATCGGCTCCTCGTCTTCCTCAATCCTCCTCCTCCATTAAATCAATCGGCTCCAATTATTCACCCTCCCCCACTCCCTCTGTTGCAGCGTTGCTCCTCTCACATCAATCGCCAATCGATACTCTCTCCCGCCATCAAACCCTAGCCCAGCGCCAGCGGCCAGCACCTCTAATCCATTGACGTCGTAGTCATACCACAAGAACCAATTTGTTGATTGGGGATTCGAATTCCACCTCCCACTTGCAGTTGCAGTCCAAGAGAAATTTGTTGATTGGGGATTCGTCAGAGACTCAGAGCAGTTTGTTGATTGGGGATTCCGAATTCGTCAAGTGCTTACAGTCCAAAATAATTTCTTCCAAAATCCCAGGTTCTTTCGTTTCATTCTTTATAATTTTAATTTTTTAAGATATGAGTTCTAGAATTAGGAAACAAGATTCCGGATGTGAAAAACGTAAAAAGCAAAAAAGAATTGAAGTTTTCAACCAATCACAAAAGGGAGCCCTTGATAAATTTATGATAAAAAATTCACATATTTCTTCTGAAAATAAAAAACAGAATATTGATATTGATATTGCTAATGTTAATGTTAATGTTAATGATGATTTTGATGCTAATGTTGTTGATGATGATTTTGATGTTAATGTTAATGATGATCTTGATGTTAATGATAATTTGGATGTCAATATTAGTGATGATCTTGATGTTAACTTTATTGTTAGTGATACTAATTTAGATTCTAATATGAACAATTTGCCTAATGCTCAGAATATTGGGGCCTCATTTTGAATTTTGCACAGGACCTCTAAATTATGAGAACCGGCCCTGATGAAAAGTTATCCCATTCAGCCTGATTCTCATATGGTATCAGAGCTTCATTTTGCTTAAACGTGCATTAAAGAAATCGATCATTTTCTTTTTTTCACCATGGCCAACTCAAACTCCAGTGTCATCCATATTAATGCCCCTACCCACCTTCCAATAACACTAACCAAAACCAACTTTCTTGTGTGGCCCCGACAACTTCGATCTACCCTCATTTGTTTCGATTTATTGGGGCACATAGACGGAACCATCAAGGCACCAGCCGAATTTCTTGATACTGCAACCAAGAAACCAAACCCAAAATTCACTATCTGACATCATCAAGATGAGGTAATTGTTTCAGCTATCCTTGGAAGCTGTATCGCCATCATTCAACCACATGTCTCCAGCGTCCGTTCATCCTAAGAGGCATGGGAGCGTCTCAACACTCTCTACGCTAACACATCGCGTACGAATCATATCTCTGAAGCACAAACTCATCGAAAATCCCCAAGGTATGCGCTCTGTCCAAGAATTTTTGCAGGAGATGCAGGCTATCTCCGACAATCTGGCTCTTGCAAACAATCCGATCTCCGAGGAATATCTCATTGTTCATGTTCTCCAAAACTTATGAGATGATTACAAGGAAATCAAGGCAACAATTTGTGTTCGTGAATCGGCAATGTCTTTTGCTGAACTCCATGACAAATTGTGTGATTTTGATTCCCAATTGAAGAAGGTTGACTCTCCGCCAATCCAAGCCATTGCCACAGCCAACTATGCCAATCGGGGTCCTAAGAACCAAACCAACAAATATCAAAGCCATACCACAGATCATTCCAATGGCAATAATCATTTCAAACAACCACCTTCTTCAAATTCAGGTCGAAACTCCTCCTACACTTCCAATCACCAAAATCAAAATCGTGGCAACAACCGGAACAAAAACAACCGTTCTTCTTTGTTCTGTAACTTCTGTAAAATTGCAGGACATGACACAAAAGATTGTCGCAAGCTAGCAAGGTTCTTGAAAGAGAATGATGTTCAACAACCTGTAGCCAACTTTGCCTCTTATGCTCTAGCATCAACCCAACCTTGGCTTTTTGACAGTGGTGCCTCCCACCATGTGACCTCAAATGTGGGGAATCTTTCCAATTATACCAATTATGGTGGCCCCGATGAAATACATGTTGGGGATGGTTCAGGTTTGCAAATCACCCACACTGGCAACACTAAACTTAACTCCTTTCACCTTGACAATGTTCTTTGTGTTCCGTCTATTAATACTAATCTTATCTCTGTCGCAAAGTTTTGTCAATCTAACAATGTATCTGTTGAATTCTTTCCTTTTCAGCTTATGGTCAAGGATCTTCGCACGGGGGCAACACTTTTGCAGGGCAAGACTCAAAATGACGTGTATATTGCTCCTTCTCTTCGCACACCAGTTGCTAACATTACTCTTGCATCTGCTCTTGGCAGCTGGCATAAGAGATTAGGCCATCCATCATTTCATGTTCTTAGGAGTATTTTGCTGTCAAATAAATTGACTTCCTCTGTTCCATCACGTTTAGAATTCTCATGTAATTCATGTTGATGCAACAAAAGTCATAAATTCCCGTTTGCTGAATCTTCTTTAACAAGTTCGCAACCTTTACAGTTAGTTTATACTGATGTTTGGGGTCCCGCAACAACTTCAATTGATAATTTTTGCTATTATGTTATCTTTGTTGATCACTTCACAAAATACATATAGCTTTATCCAATCAAACACAAATCTGATGTTCGTACCATTTTTTCTCAATTCAAATTAATTGTGGAAAAAATCTTTCAATTACCTTTAATCTCCATGTATAGTGATAACGGTGGTGAATATCAAGCTCTTACATCAATTTTCCAGGCCCTTGGCATCTCACACTTTACAACTCCTGCTCACACACCTGAACATAATGGTACTGCGAAGCGTAGACATCGTCATGTTGTTGAAACATGCCTAACTCTCTTACATCAAGCTTCAATGCCTCTTCATTTTTGGTCTCATGCCTTTCAAACAGCTACTTACCTCATAAACAGAATGCCCACTAAGATCCTAAATGACAAATCACCTTACGAGGCTCTTTTCAACAAAATTCCAAATTATTCTCAGTTGCGAACATTTGGATGTCTTTGCTATCCATGGCTTCGACCATATGCTCCAACCAAACTTCATCCCAAATCTACCCCATGTGTTTTCTTAGGTTATTCAAGCTCAAAATCCGCCTACAAATGCTTTGACCCCAAGAGTAAGAAATTATATCATTCACATCATGTGCACTTCATTAAAAACACATTTCCTATGCAGGTCATATCCTCTGATTCTACCCTGAAAAAGTCTCCACCTGCTGCAAAAGTTCTTCCATGTGCTGAAAAATTGTCAAAATTCGACAGGTACATTCTCGCACTATATTCCCACTCAAATTGCACCTGCCACATCTATTTCATCTCCTGATCCCTCACCTACACATACCACAATAACAACTCAACTTCATCCTACTTCCATCAGTGAACTCACCCCCCAGCAAAACACCTCCCTTACTTCATCATCCGCACTCGAACCCTCTCCAACAATTTCAGATGTTGAGTCTCCCCCACAAAATCCCAGTCCCCGTCCAGCACGTGAACGAAAGCCTAACTCAAAATACTTCAACCCCTCATTCATAAATCACACCACCCTCCATCCCCTTTCGCAAGCCTTAGAACCCACATGTGTGACACAAGCTTTAAAAGACCAAAATTGGCGAGCGGCCATGAGTGCTGAGTTTGATGCCTTGTTACAAAATGGTACCTGGGATTTGGTTCCACGAACAAATCAGAATTTGATTGGCTGTAAATAGGTGTTCCGAATCAAGCAAAAATCTGATGGGTCTCTTGATAAATACAAGGCGCGGCTGGTAGCAAAAGGCTTTCACCAGCGTCCCGGAATCGACTATTCCGAAACATTCAGTCCCGTGACTAAGCCTGCAACAATCAGGGTAGTTCTTTCTTTAGCCCTTACCAATAGTTGGCCTCTAAGGCAGCTTGACATCAATAATGCATTTTTGAATGGTACATTACATGACGAAGTATACAAGATTCAGCCTCCTGGCTTCATTCATTCTTCTCTGCTTAACCATGTTTGTCGTCTTAAAAAGGCTCTCTATGGCCTAAAGCAGGCTCCGAGGGCATAGTATCAGGAGTTACGTGCTTTTCTTATATCATATGGGTTCAAGAATTCTATTGCTTATGCTTCATTATTCATTTATAAGCATGAAGGTAATTTGATCTATTTTGTCGTCTATGTTGATGATATAATTGTTACGGGTAACAGTGATAATGTGTTGGGGGATTTCATCTCTCAGTTAGGGGAATGTTTTGCCTTAAAAGATCTGGGCATTCTTAATCAATTTTTGGGTGTGGAAGTGATTCACACACCAAGTGGCATGTTCCTCTCTCAACATAGATATATTATGGATTTGCTGAACTCCTTTTCTATGACTGGTGCTAAAGAAACGGTGACTCCAATGGCATCCTCACAAACACTACTTCTTGCGGATGGTACCAGCAAGGTTGATCCTACCCCTTTTCGTAAATTAATTGGTAGGCTGCAGTATCTCTCGGTCACACGACCTGATATTTCTTATACTGTAAACCGCTTGTCTCAGTTCATGCATTCTCCCTCAATCACGCATTGGGCTGCCTTGAAGCGTATTATGAGATATTTGAAGGGCACCATTCATCATGGATTATTTCTTAATAAAGGCAGCGATATTCGTCTTACGGCCTTTAGTGACTCAGACTGGGGAGGAAGTAAAGATACGGGTCGATCAACCACTGGCTACATAGTATACTTGGGTTCCAACATTGTTTCCTGGAAGTCGACAAAACAAAAATCAGTATCGAGATCCTCATCTGAAGCTGAATATAAAGCTTTAGCTAATGCTGTCTCTGAAGTTATTTGGCTTCAAAATCTTCTTCATGAACTCGACATTGAACTTCCTCACCCCCTACTCTTTACTGTGACAATACAGGGGCAACGTATCTCAGTGCAAATCCAATTTTTCATTCAAGGATGAAACATATATCATTGGATTATCATTTCGTTCGTGAAAAAGTTTCTGATGGCTCTCTTCGAGTTCAACACATCAGTACAAGAGACCAACTCGCTGATATTCTAACGAAACCCCTTGCTCGCTCCCCATTCCAGAATTTCCGCTCCAAGATTGGAGTCTCTAATGGAGCCTCAATCTTGCGGGGGCGTGTAAGCAACTCAACCAAGTGATGAATTCGTGTGCGGATCTGTAGCATACAAACAAGGAGTTCAGTTCAACTGAACTTTGTTATCTTTTCTACCTTATCTAGTTAGTTGAGATATGTTTATAGATTAGTCCAATTCAAATGTAACTTATTTGTGTTTTCAAATATGTATTCATGTACTATAAAAAGCTAAGAAAGCAATGGAAATAAATATGAAAAGTTATCCCATTTAGCCTGATTCTCATATTCCCATACAAGAGACTGCACCTTCTTGTGACCCAATACACCAAGAGGAACCCCTCAAAATCTCAGCTCAATCGGAGTTGAAATGGTCTTCCGATCCGAACTTGCGCACACACTTTTCTCTCTTTATTTGTTGTTGTAACTATGGAGTTGATGGAGTAATTTTCTACTCTCTTTCTCATCTTCCTTCCTTCTTGCAGCAATCAATTGGTCCTCCCATTGATTGATGCATGAACCCTAAAACCACAATTTCACCTCAATTTTCCCAATTTCAGTCAGTCATGGCTTTTCCTCTTGATTCTGACTGAAATTGCTTGATTTTCTGTTTTTTTTCTTTTTATGGGTTTTATTTTGTTGTTTAAGGTTTAGAAAAATGCAATCGTTCATTGTTGTTTAGGTCGGGAGAATAATTGATTTCCCAGATGCTTTAAAGTATTTTCATAAGAAGTGGGTTGAAGAATTTAGTAGAAAGGTAAGTAATATCGAAAAAAATTCAATTGCGGGTGTATAACATATTAGTGAAGGGTAATAAAGTCATTTCAATTAATGGCATTTTTTTAAAATTGTATTGCGGGAGTATTAAGTAAATGTGCGGGGGTGAATAACAATTCTCTTAATTAAATTAAATTTTAATCAATAATAAATAACTTATTTTCATGAAAATTTAAAAGAGAACCTTTATTCACCCCTACACATTTACTTAATGCCCCGTATTGTTAAGTTTACTTATAAAAATTAAAATTAAACCACCATTATTAATATTCAACCCTTTTAAACTTTTCAATAAACACCTGCTAAACTATCAAATTACACTCACAAACACACCCACACCCACCCAATTACACGTACAAACACACACGAACAAGGCAAAAAAGGAAAAAAATAATCAAACAAGACAGCTTTGGGAGGGAGAGCCCTTTAACCCTAGGTAATATTTGCCCTGTTTTATCTTCAATTTCACTGAATCCTTATCATATTTGGGTAATAAAATGTTTAAATTGTTGATAGGCATATCAAGGAATGAGTTAGATCAACATCTTAGAGCAAGAAACAACTATAGTAGTGAATGTCGAGCAGTAAGTTTTTCCTTCAAAATTCAAAATTCAAAATTGAAGTTATATCTATATTTTGTTTAACTTGTTTCAAGAATGCATGAAAAATAAAAATTTTGAAGATTTTGTGTTCAAAATCATGATTTGGCATACAGTTGTGTCGGCGTCAGCCCTGGTTTACTGTGCATAGTGTTCAAAATCGGTCACACGTTGCTTAACAGATAGTACATTGGCGGTCAATAGCGGCCGAATTATTGTATACATCGCGGCATGTCGTTGTCGAACAGAACAACAGGCCTAAGAGCGACAGTCTTTAGCCGAACAATCATTACATCAGCGGCCATCTGTGTTGGGTTTCGAGGGTCCATGCGCAGCGGAATAATGCAATAACTCGAAAAACCCGGAGCCCTAGAATCCGTTCTAGATGATTAATTAAGAAGTATGAAATAGAATTACCAACCTTGTGTGCTTTTGTCGTTGATAAACGCGTTCCAACTCCAAATTGTTGATCTTGTGAATCCTCGATGAACGATCAATGAATCACGAAACGAAAGATCTTGAATAGCGAAGATCCTCTATGTGTATCCACGCGATGAACGAACCCTAGAACTTTTCTAGGCGGATTGCTAGATACTTGATTGAAACTCCTTTCAATCGATGAAGAAATATGGAATTGAATGGTGTTTTGATTCTCAATTCTCAATTGGAATCAATCTATTTTGTGTTTCTCTAAACCCAAAACCATGGAATGATCAAGCTAGGGCAACTAGGGCTTGTATTTATACGTTATAAATAAAATCCCTTTGCAAAACCCTAATTTTAAGTCAAATTCGCGTCAGTCCAGCGCCTAGGGGACGAGTCGTCCCCCAGGGGACGAGTCGTCCCCTGGCACCCAGCTTCGAACTCGGCGTCCCCTTAAGGGAATAGTTGGTTCGCCTCAGGGGACGAGTCGTCCCCTGAGAACAAAAACTCCATATTCTTCATTTTTGACAATTCGTTCGATGCGTGTGACCCCATAGGACTATATTATGTTGGCAATGAGTTCGATCACATCGATCCTCATAAGACATGAGCGGACTCTAGCAATCCATCATGCCTACCCAAATAATATAATATCAAGTTCGATTTTCCTACATAGAACATATCACAATCCCATTGTCACACGATGTTATATTGAACATGATTCATGGTCCACGTCAACTCATATTGTTCAATGCTTTCTCGTTACTAAGTAAATTGATCAATCGAATGATATTAATCACATTAATTCATTCGGGCATGGCCATGCACTACATCAATCTTACTTACGAGTGGCCTAGCAAACATCTCTCTTTACGAGGGACAATTTTCCATCTTGACTTATCATTCTTCCCAACAAGAATCATACCATGCCAATGATAGCCCTTATTGTCATCCGGTTAAAGACAACGTTAAACTATATCAAACATGATATTCATCGAGCGGAAGACGATGATAATCTCAGGTCAAAGGATATCAATGATATAACTATATGAGATTTATTTATGACATATGACCATGACATAAATCTCATAGTGGGTCAAGTCCAGTACCTTGTTCTCTAACAAGTACCCATGAATCTAATGTGCATCTCCATGCATATAATCATCACATGATTATCAATTAGACTTCATACTAGTGCTTCATAAGTACTAGGGACACGATTATTACAATAAACATGCAAACATATATAATAATCAATAGTGACTGCAAAACTTACCCGAGAATTTGGCCTATTCAATTTACAGAATATTGGCGTGCTAGCACTAACTGAAGCAAATCTACCTCCTGATGATCTTCCCCTGTCAATTGGATTAATTTAGTTCAAGAGAGGGGGGGATATTCTGGGAAGAAAGAAGATGGCAAGGAATTTTAAAAAAAAAATCTCTAGCTACTGATTTCAAGGTTTTTCTAATTCTGCATTCAATCTTCAACTTCAAGAATTATGCGCTACTCTAATACTCCCTCCGTCCCGTCCGACTTAGGACGTTTTGCCATTTTGGGCGTCCCACCCGACTTAGGACGGCCCAAAATGGAAAGTTTATATTACTTTTATATTAAATGGGGCCCACTTGTCATACTCACAACAATAATCTCATCACTATTTATCCCAATCATTCTCTCTCCTATTTAATTTTTTACACTCACAACACATCCTTCACTCATTCTCTCTCCTAATATTATAATAGTATTCCTTAATCTTCGTGTCGGGAGTGAATGTCCTAAGTCGGACGGGACGGAGGGAGTATATGTTTAGGTGTAAAAGTTGCTTTCATCAATTCCATCACGAAATGGCAAGAGCAAGCACTTTACGACTTGGCACACGACTAGTGCAACTCGGCCTGGGCCATGTTTGGCTTGTGATAAATCACCTTGTGAAACCCAGGTTTGAACTTGATGTTGGGCTCAATGGAAAATCAATCCAACTCAGGAGGACTGTATGAGCTAGTCAATGATAAGGTCTACACAAATTTTATATAGGGCAAATTACAAATAAGGGTCCAAAGTTTGGGAGGAGTATTTAGACTGCTGGGTCCGATGTTCTATTTTTGGCGAAAAGGATCCAAAGTCAATAAAAGGTTGCAGTAGAGGGTTTTTTGACGGAAATGATAGATTTCTCAGTTAAGTAGCATGTGCCGTCCACGTGTGACTTAACTGAGGTTAATTTGAAAAAAAATTGGCATTTGAGGGGTCAAATAAACATTTAAAAAACAAAGGGTTAAATTAATATTTTCCCCAATAAAACCCCCACCCCCACCCCCACCCCTTCTTCTTTACTCTCCCTCACCTGGTCGATCACCCACCATCACGGCCGCCAATTCAATCCACCACCCCACCTTTCCCGGCGGACAAAATAGGCCCTCCACCCCGCCTAGCTCGACCCCTTCAATTTGCACTAGGCCCTCCCGCATGGTCTGTACCAATGAGCGCTAGGACCCGGCCATTAATCAACTCAGTTCTTCAAACTCAACATTTCTACCCGGGCAATATTTTATGAACCCAACACTCCTTTAACATTTCGACACATTAACTGAATAACAGTAGTAATAATCGTATAGCTAACAAAACTATACTGGCCAAGTGGAGATTCGGACTGAAATTGCTTGATTTTCTGTTTTTTTTCTTTTTATGGGTTTTATTTTGTTGTTTAAGGTTTAGAAAAATGCAATCGTTCATTGTTGTTTAGGTCGGGAGAATAATTGATTTCTCAGATGCTTTAAAGTATTTTCATAAGAAGTGGGTTGAAGAATTTAGTAGAAAGGTAAGTAATATCGAAAAAAATTCAATTGCGGGTGTATAACATATTAGTGAAGGGTAATAAAGTCATTTCAATTAATGGCATTTTTTTAAAATTGTATTGCGGGAGTATTAAGTAAATGTGCGGGGGTGAATAACAATTCTCTTAATTAAATTAAATTTTAATCAATAATAAATAACTTATTTTCATGAAAATTTAAAAGAGAACCTTTATTCACCCCTACACATTTACTTAATGCCCCGTATTGTTAAGTTTACTTATAAAAATTGAAATTAAACCACCATTATTAATATTCAACCCTTTTAAACTTTTCAATAAACACCAATAAACTATCAAATTACACTCACAAACACACCCCCCCCCACCCACTTACACGTACAAACACACACGAACAAGGCAAAAAAGGAAAAAAATAATCAAACAAGACAGCTTTGGGAGGGATAGCCCTTTACCCCTAGGTAATATTTGCCTGCTTTTATCTTCAATTTCACTGAATCCTTATCATATTTGGGTAATAAAATGTTTAAATTGTTGATAGGCATATCAAGGAATGAGTTAGATCAACATCTTAGAGCAAGAAACAACTATAGTAGTGAATGTCGAGCAGTAAGTTTTTCCTTCAAAATTCAAAATTCAAAATTGAAGTTATATCTATATTTTGTTTAACTTGTTTCAAGAATGCATGAAAAATAAAAATTTTGAAGATTTTGTGTTCAAAATCATGATTTGGCATACAGTTGTGTCGGCGTCAGCCCTGGTTTACTGTGCATAGTGTTCAAAATCGGTCACACGTTGCTTAACAGATAGTACATTGGCGGTCAATAGCGGCCGAATTATTGTATACATCGCGGCATGTCGTTGTCGAACAGAACAACAGGCCTAAGAGCGACAGTCTTTAGCCGAACAATCATTACATCAGCGGCCATCTGTGTTGGGTTTCGAGGGTCCATGCGCAGCGGAATAATGCAATAACTCGAAAAACCCGGAGCCCTAGAATCCGTTCTAGATGATTAATTAAGAAGTATGAAATAGAATTACCAACCTTGTGTGCTTTTGTCGTTGATAAACGCGTTCCAACTCCAAATTGTTGATCTTGTGAATCCTCGATGAACGATCAATGAATCACGAACGAAAGATCTTGAATAGGGAAGATCCTCTATGTGTATCCACGCGATGAACGAACCCTAGAACTTTTCTAGGCGGATTGCTAGATACTTGATTGAAACTCCTTTCAATCGATGAAGAAATATGGAATTGAATGGTGTTTTGATTCTCAATTCTCAATTGGAATCAATCTATTTTGTGTTTCTCTAAACCCAAAACCATGGAATGACTGCTAGGGCAACTAGGGGTTTCAGATTTATACGTTATAAATAAAATCCCTTTGCAAAACCCTAATTTTAAGTCAAATCGCGTCAGTCCAGCGCCTAGGACGAGTCGTCCCCCCTGGCCAGCTTCTGAACCTGGCATCCCCCTTAAGGGGAATAGTTGGTTCTGGCCTGGGGACGAGTCGTCCCCTGAGAACAAAAACTCCATATTCTTCATTTTTGACAATTCGTTCGATGCGTGTGACCCCATAGGACTATATTATGTTGGCAATGAGTTCGATCACATCGATCCTCATAAGACATGAGCGGACTCTAGCAATCCATCATGCCTACCCAAATAATATAATATCAAGTTCAATTTTCCTACATAGAACATATCACAATCCCATTGTCACACGATGTTATATTGAACATGATTCATGGTCCACGTCAACTCATATTGTTCAATGCTTTCTCGTTACTAAGTAAATTGATCAATCGAATGATATTAATCACATTAATTCATTCGGGCGTAGCCACGCACTACATCAATCTTACTTACGAGTGGCCTAGCAAACATCTCTCTTTACGAGGGACAATTTTCCATCTTGACTTATCATTCTTCCCAACAAGAATCATACCATGCCAATGATAGCCCTTATTGTCATCCGGTTAAAGACAACGTTAAACTATATCAAACATGATATTCATCGAGCGGAAGACGATGATAATCTCAGGTCAAAGGATATCAATGATATAACTATATGAGATTTATTTATGACATATGACCATGACATCAATCTCATAGTGGGTCAAGTCCAAGACTTGTTCTCTAACAAGTACCCATGAATCTAATGTGCATCTCCATGCATATAATCATCACATGATTATCACTTAGACTTCATACTAGTGATTCATAAGTACTAGGGACACGATTATTACAATAAACATGCAAACATATATAATAATCAATTAGTATCGCAAAACTTACCCGAGAATTTGGCCTATTCAATTTACAGAA
Source organism: Adenophora triphylla var. japonica (assembly GCA_022495995.1). Lineage (NCBI taxonomy): Eukaryota > Viridiplantae > Streptophyta > Magnoliopsida > Asterales > Campanulaceae > Adenophora > Adenophora triphylla. The sequence continues at coordinate 191,764 of JAFEMH010004626.1, forward strand.
TATTGGCGTGCTAGCACTAACTGAAGCAAATCTACCTCCTGATGATCTTCCCCTGTCAATTGGATTAATTTAGTTCAAGAGAGGGGGGATATTCTGGGAAGAAAGAAGATGGCAAGGAATTTTAAAAAAAAAATCTCTAGCTACTGATTTCAAGGTTTTTCTAATTCTGCATTCAATCTTCAACTTCAAGAATTATGCGCTACTCTAATACTCCCTCCGTCCCGTCCGACTTAGGACGTTTTGCCATTTTGGGCGTCCCACCCGACTTAGGACGGCCCAAAATGGAAAGTTTATATTACTTTTATATTAAACTAGATTGACTCCCGTGCGATGCACGGGGCGTTAATATATAATCAAAAGACAAAAAATAAACTAAAATAAACCAATAACTCAATTCGTTTATACATTATGGAATGCTTGTTTAAAAATTACATTGTCATTACATAAAAATTAGAAAACAATAAAATAGAAATAAAAAAAAATTATAAGGAATATGCATTTCTTTATATAAAATTCTGTAGTATTTTATCATTTAAAAAATTAAATAAAACAAACGAACATGTTTATCAAATACGAAATAAGTTATTGAAATCAATTAAAAAAATGTGAAGATTGAAAATCTAGTTAAAAGAAAGGTGATATTTTATTTCTTTTTGATGAAGAGATTTTTGTAAATAAAAACAAAAGTTTTGGTCATATCAAAAGAATAGTACAATTATCTAATAAAAATTAATATCATTCTTTTTCAAATGAAAACTTTCAATTAACTCATGATCGTACATCAAAAAAATTATGTCATAATTGTGTACATTAACTCATTATGAACATAATCATGATATTTATTTTCAATTTAACTTATTTAATTTTTAGAAGAGAAATAAAAATACTAACAATTTCGTTAAATGAAAAATAAATTCCCCGAACCCCCACTTCTTCATCTCCCTCTTTTAAAATATCAATTTATACTATCTTTATTTCTTATAATATTGACATACCGTTCAATCAAATTTTTAAAAAAGATGATCATTTTCCCGATATTCGTCTTTATAAATAAACAATACTCCCTCCGTCCCACCTCACTTGACACTTATTTCCATTTTATGTCGTCCCACCTCACTTGACACTTTCCAAAATAACCTACTTTTTATAATTTTATATTCACTCGACCCCACCACTCATTCTCTCTCTTCATTTTCCACCACTCAATTTATTCAACCAACACCACTATTTACCCCACTCATTCTCTCTCTTCATTTTCTATCACACATTTTCTTTATTTTATTCTTTCTTCTTAGTTCCCGTGCCCACCTCAAGGGTGTCAACTGAGGTGGGACGGAGGGAGTATTTTAAGACGTATAGAAAAATCGACAAATTTGTTAACACTTTATTTACTATGATGCAAATAGTATTTTTTAAAAAAATTAAATAAATTGTTTGATATATCGAACTAAAATAAACACAATAACCATATTACCCCATCTCACTTATTAAATATATCAAAACCCACATTCATTACAATTAGGGGGTAACCGAATTGAATCGGATCGAATACCATCATATTCGATTTGTATTCGAATATAAAATTTAATTTATATTCATATTCGTATTCGATTCGTATTCGAATATATTAATTGAATTGTATACGATTAGACGTGTCCAAACGGTTATAACCGCCGGTTAAACAAATCGTTAACACTTAGCGTAACCTAATCGTGTACTAACGGTTATGGTTATCCGGTGAACGGTTATAAACGATTAACACGGTTTATCCGGTTAAAACGGTTAACTAAAACGTTTTTATTTATTTCCAAATTAGTCCTTTTAATAAAAATTTTAACAAATTATGTTCACTTTTCTTTGAAAAAATGCTTAGTCATAGCCAAGGCAAATGGCAAGTGGCACGACAGCGGCCATGCCCAAAATCACGGCAAGTATGGTATAAAATGCTCAAAGACGCCCACTTATGTAGCCAAGGCCTTTTTTGGTTTTCTTTCAATGTGGGATAACATCCGAGCGGAGGCAAGAAGGCCACACGGCCAAGGCCGAAGGCCAAAGCGAGGCCAAGTGCAAAGGCCGAGCCGCATTAACGAAGCCTTGACAATTCTACTTCCTTTGGCATTTTGATGTGGGATAACTCGAGCAGCGTAAGGCCACATGTGTTATACATGCCGGCAGCGGCCAAGGCCAGACAAGCAAGTATTGCTGACACGGCCGAAGGCAAGACCACGCGCCAACCAAGGCCAAGGCCCAAGTCCAATTTCTATTTTTTTTACAAATAAATAATATCTTTTAATATTATATTTTTTATTTTGTATAAAAATATTATTTATTTTTGGACAAATAATAAAAATAAGTGGCAATATTTTTTGGATATATATATATAAATTTATGAATTATTTTGACAAATTTAAAATTATTATTTTGTAAAACAATAACCATATTGTACTCCATCTCACTTATTAAATAGAAAACTCCGGAAACCCAGATTCATCACACTTTTATCTTATTTAATTTTTGAGAAGAAAAATCAAAATCCTAAAAAATACGACTCACTCATTTTAGTTAAATGGAAATAATTCCCCCAAACCATCCGCTCCTCCCTCATAAAACCCAACCCACTTCTTAGCACCTTACCCTTTTAAAATAACAATTTCTATTATCTATATTTAACTTAGAATATTGACATGTAATTTTCAATCAAAATTTTAAAAATGATACAGACCCAATGCTTTCCCGACGTTCGTCTTTATTAATACTTTATTTACTATGCATTTTATTTTTTAAAAATAAAATAAATATAATGTTTATTGTATCGAACTAAAATTAAAACCAAATAACCATATATTACCCCTTCCAACTCATTATGCTTACATACCCTATCACTTTATAATAAAAAAACTTATATTAGTAAAATTATTATTATTATCATTATCATTTATAATAAAAAAACTTGACCCTTAATTAATTTTGACTAAAAATATATTGAAAAAATTTAAAAGGTAAATTAACAAAGAATAATTAGAAATTTATATTAAAAAAAGGAGCTTTTTTTTTCCTGTATTCCAAATCAAATGAAAATACGTCTCTATTTAAAGAGAAAAAATTATGAATTTTGGTGTAAATTTTTTTTTTTAAAAATTAATTTATTATAAAATAATTAAGGTTAAAAGAAATGGGTGAAAATAAAAATTCGAAATTAAACCACCTAACTGGGAGCACGCCACGTGTCCAAACAAACAAAAAATAAAAAAATAGAAAATTGTTCTGGCACTAACCAGGCTACAGGTCGGGCGCGCCGCACACGCGCCATGGAAATGACCAAAACACCCTTGATTCAAATGGCGACACATTCTGTCCAAACTTAAAAAAAAAAAAAAAAATATATCGGGCCAATCACAAATAGCGACACACTCCATTTTTCAGCCCAATTTATTACCAACTTTGACACCACGTGAATTGACCAAAATACCCTCAATGGCTTAAAAAATTACCACTATCTTTATTATTATATATAGATAGATGGGGCCTATCACAGTTCATACTCTACAACAAGCTTAATTCTCATCACTATTTATCCCAATCATTCTCTCTCCTATTTAATTTTTTACACTCACAACACATCCTTTCACTCATTCTCTCTCCTAATATTATAAATAAAAGTATTCCTTAATCTTCGTGGTCGGGAGCCGAATGTCCTAAGCCGAGTCGGGACTCGAGGGAGTATACGTTTTAGGGTGTAAAAGTTGCTTTCATCAATTCCATCACGAAATGGCAAGAGCAGCAGCACTTTACGACTTGGCACACGACTAGTGCAATCTCTCGGTCTGGGCCATGTTTGGCTTGTCATGATAAAATCACCTCACCTTGTGAAACCCACCTGTGTTTGAACTCGGGCGTTGATGTTCGGGCTCAATGGAAAATCAATCCAACTCGGGTGAGGACTCGTATGAGCTAGTCAATGATAAGGTCTACACAAATTTTATATGTGGCAAATTACAAATAAGGGTCCAAAGTTTGGAGGAGATGACTCAGCTGGGTCCGATGTTCTATTTTTGGCGAAAAGGATCCAAAGTCAATAAAAGGTTGCAAAAGAGAGGGTTTTTTGACTAAATGATAGATTTCGCCATAGCATGCGTTTCGTCTACGTGACTTAACCGAGGTTAATTTGAAAAAAAAAATTGGCATTTGAGGGTCAAATAAACATTTAATTCACGATGTTATATCAACATGAGTCATGGTCCACGCCAACTCATATTGTTCAATGCTTTCGTTACTAAGTAAATTGATCAATCGAATGATATTAATCACATTAATTCATTCGGCATGGCTACGCACTACATCAATCTTACTTACGAGTGGCCTAGCAAACATCTCTCTTTACGAGGGACAATTTTCCATCTTGACTTATCATTCTTCCTAACAAGAATCATACCATGCCAATGATAGCCCTTATTGTCATCCGGTTAAAGACAACGTTAAACTATATCAAACATGATATTCATCGAGCTAAGACGATGATAATCTCGTGTCAAAGGATATCAATGATATAACTATATGAGATTTATTTATGACATATGACCATGACATAAATCTCATAGCGGGTCAAGTCCAGCATCTTGTTCTCTAACAAGTACCCATGAATCTAATGTGCATCTCCATGCATATAATCATCACATGATTATCAATTAGACTTCATACTAGCGCTTCATAAGTACTTCAGGACACGATTATTACAATAAACATGCAAACATATATAATAATCAAAGTAATAATCTCATATATAAATGAATAATGATATTTACTAAATAAGTCTATCTTTATAGGCCTAGGGCACTAACACCTACAGCCTTCCCACTCGCACTGTGCCCAATCATCTCGGGCGATCTTATATCTACTAGACCTAACAGGAACACTGCAAGGAAGCTAGGTAAAGGCTTTCTGGTGAGAGGGTCTGAAATGTTGTCATCCGTTGGTACCTTGCATATCTTGACGCCCCTCCCTTTCTTACGCATTTCTAACGAGGTGGAAACGTCTCAAAATGTGCTCGATCGAAGTGATGCGACCTTGGTTCTTTTGCTTGCACAAATGACACCACAATTGTCGCAACAAAGTTCCACCGGATTAGCAGAGATTTCTGAACAATTCCAAAACACTAATGAACTTTTGATCCAAACCGCCTTTTCTAGCTACATCATATGTTGCTAAAATTAAGCCCTGTAAGTAGAATCGGCCACCCATTTTCTCGCTTGGAACTCTTCCAATAAAATCGCACCTCCAATAAGCATAAACACAAATCCTAATTGCGATTTAATTAACTTTTGTCGCTTGGGAAGCAAAGCATCCGTGTAACCTTTACAACAAGATTAACTTCCAACCTTTCAAATACCAAGAACGTATCCTTAGTTTTTCTTAAGTACTTCTTAAGGATCGTCTTGGATCGCCATCTGCTAATGGTTCTCACCAGGATCGTATTGGTATCGACTCATCATGCTCAAAGCATATGAGACGCCAAGTCTAGTACAATAAATCATGGCATACATGATGATCCAAATGCCGGAGCATATGGAACTTCATTCATTCTCTTTGCTCATCGCTTGTCATGGGACACCGAGTCCCGCTAATAGTAATATCATGACCCATCGACAAGACATTTTTTTTAGAATCATCTAAGAACCTTGTCAATGTGAGTATTTTGACTCAAACCAATTTATCCTTTTTAGATCTATCTCTATAGATCTTGATACCGCTGATGTAAGCTGTTTAATCTATATCATTCATTGAGAAACCTTTTCCTTGACCAAGACTTAACAATCTTAAGTGTCGGAACTTTGTTTTTCAATGAGTAAGATATCATTGTCATATAACAATAGAAATAATACTATGCTCCCACTGAATTTCATGTATACACAAAGTCTATCTTCGCATTTCTGATGAAGTCAAACTTCTTTGCCCGATTCATCAAAAATGAAGATTCCAATTCCTCGAAGCTTGCTTCAACCCATCTCTATGGATCTCGCAACATGTATGCTACTTTATTAGAATTTCTTGGATTGACAAACCTTCTGGGCCGCAGATCGTACACATCCTCAAGTAGGTTTCCGTTAAGAAATGCCGTTTTGACATCCATTTGTCCATATCTCATATTCACAATATGCGATAATGGCAATTGAAAACTCTAATAGACTTCGGCACTGTAACGGGCAAAAAGGTTTCAACATAGTCAATACTATTAATTTTCCTAAATCCCTTTGCTACAATCCTTAGTCAGCGAAAGTATACACTCTCCATCCACGTCGGTTTTCTTCTTGAAAACCCATTTGCACCCTATGGTTTTTACACCTTCGTGTAGCTCAATCAAGTTTCAAACTTGATCATCGAGCTGCTGGATTGTAATTCGGACTCTACGGTTCCTAACCATTTATCCGAATTAGGAGTGGACATCGCCTCTAGATAGTAAGTAGGATCGCCATTCTCAATGACTTCCACTTTATTACTTTCTCGATACGAGAGATCAATATTTCTCGTGAACTGATCGTAACCTATCCAATCTACGATGGACACGCGTGTAACTTGAACCGGTTTCACAACTCCTCGAACTTCGTTCCATCTCTACTCTCGGGTTCCATGTTATTTTCTGTGTGTTCTCGAACTCTTCAAGATCAATTTTACTCCCACTAGATCCTTTATTTGGTGAAACTGCTTTCTCAAGAAACGTAATCATATAGAGCAACAAACACTTTGTTCTCATCAGGGTTGTAAACTCGGAGATCCGAAATTAACCCCCAAGCGTATTCGTGCTAACTTATAAGAGACAGTCTCTTTACATAAGATTCATGAACCCCAAATCTTCATGAAAGACATTCTTCCATGCCACATCTCATGCTGGGACTTAGTGAGAATCGATTTAGTAGGGACTCTCTTCACAGAATCCACATCATTTCTAATGCATATCTTCAAAAGGAAATAGGAAAGTCATCTTGACACATCATCGAATCCTAAACATGTTCCACAAGGTTCAATTCCTCCCTTCGTACACACCATTCTCGTGTAGGTGTTCCGTACGGAGTCAACTATGAAAACGATTTCACGCTTTGAGATGATTGTCAAACCCTTGGCTCAAATATCCATTACCTCGATCTAATCGAAGTACTTTAATAGTTTTGCCAAGTTGTTTCGTACTCTATCTTGAAATGTTCGAAACATCCCAAACAATTCACTTTTTGACTTCATCTGATAGATATAGTCATATCTAGATAAGTCTTTAGTTAATGTAATGGTAATGCAAATTTCTTCCCCAGCAATGCCGGCTAATGGTCCATGTATATCTCATGTACTAGGATCAATAAGTCACTAGCCCTCCCACTACTCTTAAGATAGGGTGGTTTCGGTCATTTTACCAAATAAACGAGATTCACATACCTCAAATGATTCATAATCATATGAGTCTAAGTGTCTATGTTAATGGAGCTTAGGATTATACGTTTCTCATTTATATGACCATTGCAATGCCACGCTAACGTGTTGTTCACATCATTCGGCTTAGATTTTTACACTTATATTATAGATATCTTCAATATTATTTTGTATCTTAACATCAAGGATATGAAGACCATTCAATGATATATGCATTACAATAAGGCATATCATTAAATAAATATAAAGCTTCTTATTCTCAATAAGAAAATTATATTCTTCATCATCCTCATAAGAAACAAAATGATACTCCTTTACTCAAATTTAACGTAGTCACACTTGTTCAAAATAAGTACTAGTCCACAAGGTAAAGTGACTTCATAAGTCCCTACGGCTAATGCAAAGAATCCTTGCTTCATTACCACGCATATATTTAATTCACCTTCTTTTGAGTAGCTTTCTATTCTTTATTTCTTGCACATTTAAACAAATGTGGGATCTATATCCTGTGATCATATACCCAAGAACAAGAAGTCGAAAAGAGAATATCTACCATATAGATACTTGAAGTAGTAGCAATCATATCAGCTCTTATTCACTTTTTAGGCCTTTCCTAATTAGCCTT